>JAVFBZ010153671.1:5523-18835 GCA_032466195.1 Katharina tunicata
GGTAGTTCATGCATTTGTGCCTGGCAGGGAAGAAGGCCTATTTATTCTGATTGATTGATTGATTGATTGATTGATTGGTTTATGCTCCAGGGTATTTCACTTATATATGACGACGGTGTATTCCAATATTACAAAGAGACATAAACACAACCGAAAACAAAGGTGGAGCCACTTGTGTTAACTTGTTCCTCCAGAGCTAAGTACTAGAGCATGAATACAAGCTCAAAACATTCTGTCCTTAGCAAAGGCCCGAGCTCTTTCTCAGTAAAGGGGCAGCACGATACCAATTTGTTAGGATGTCTTGGATTAGAATGCTTGCACACTGGTTCTCTGTATATATAAGTGAAACATGTTTTGCAATCTCGTTTTTCTTTCGTCATATTTTGATGCCAGCCGCGAAGGTCCGATCGGCTAAACCTGCCGTGAGTATCGTTACTGTGGGGTCATCAATAATGTCGGCCGTGATAGGTGTATGAATATGACTGAAAATCTTACATTTTATTCGCCGGAAGCCTGTGACCAATAAAATAACACATAAACAAATAACGCGTCACGGATTGAAATTATAATGGCTTAAGAATACGCAAATTTCAAAGTAGGGGTACATTGTGTACTACAGGCAAAAGTGATGGAACCGTTGAATCTATATCTATGTTGGCAGTTACCCACCGGCTATTACTTGAAAAACTTCCAGCCAAAATGGCGATGATCGTATCACGTCCGAGGTGATAAAGGTCAACGTCATTATAAAGAAGTTTTAGTTCCAATATATCAGTGTATAAACATCAACAAGAATCGGAATTCGAAACTATGATCTACCAATAGATTAATATTTCATGTACAAGAGAGTATACTTAAGTATTCCGTTTAATGTATATTTCAATGCCACTTTGATCTCTTGAGGATATTAAGTGGATATAAAGCACAAATCTTTTGAACTATCCATATTTTACAACATATCGACTTTCCAGTTGAATGGCCATACCTTGAGGGTTTAACGTTCCATAATATATATAGTATATTTGCTGTTATGAATTGGATATAGACTTAGATTTCAAGGTTTATCATTTGGCTTTATAGAGAAATGATGTCCAAAGCCTGAATGCCTTCAATCAATATAGGTTAGTTGGTTTGTTGATCTATACTTAATGGCAAAATTAAGCTACACAACACCTAAAGCTATAAAAACAGTATGATCCTATCTAAACACTGCTATTGTGGTGCTTACGTATACACCCATCTACATTACTTTTATCTAGGACAAACTACATCTATTATTTATTGGCTGCCGTCCACGAAAAACTAACTTATGCTCTTTATGCTATTCATTTCTCACTGACCCTCTCACGGCTGATTATTAGCAGTCGTAATATAGCTATGCTGAATTTACGACTTCATCCATTCAGTGTGAAACCCATTTTATTGACTAAGCGCTATAAGCGGTCTATTATGAATTGGAACGTCAACGGCTTATATTTCCTATTTACGACATTGGTCATGATTTATGGCCTCCTATAACTTTGTCTAGGTTGGCTTAACTATATCGTTGAACAAGTTCAGTTCGGCTTCGCATGGAAAGATTGATAAATAATAACTTTTTTAATTATCGTATATAGACATGTCCATGATTGGACGATTCACGGATAACAATTTTTATTTATTTATATTTTTTTTAGTAGATCCTATATTAAAATAAGTAATGATGTGCTGTGCTCCCATAATTAGGACGGGTTGCGACAAGGTCCATTTAGGAGTCTCGGAACTGTCTAAGCAATTGGAGTCCCGAATCAAATTCTGCTAAAAGCCCGATAAAATCTGAGACTGGCGATGCATTTGTTTAGCTAGATGCAGAGTTCTGTACCGTTATTAGCCTACTACATAATCCGTATATAACGATACAGAACATTCCCTCTGGCTAAGTGCAGTATGTTTCCAGATAATATTCATACCGCCACTTAGCACTGTACAGGAAAAGTATCTTTCCAACAGCGATAACACTTAAGTGACTTCACATTTGTTGGTTGTGTTAAAGTAGCGGACTATATTGTTGGAATACACCGCCGTCATATAAGCGAAAAACCCTTGAGCGCGGCGTTAAACACCAATCAATCAATCAGTACTGAATAATAATGCATAAGTTTAAGTTTTTGCACTTACCAGTTTAAACTCTTCCAATTAAGTAATTTTCAAATCCTCTGAGATAGTTAATGTATTAAGAATGGCCACCTCGCACATTACTAACATTTGAAATGTAATTTTATTTGTCAACGAAAGTAGGAAGATGGCTGCCAAGTTCGAAAATCTCTCTGGGTAACTTGAATTTTGTTTTGCACTTTGTGACGAAGATCCTGCTTTTGACACCTATACGGTTACTTCAAATACAATATTTTGATGAAAGCTCCACAAAGAATTGGAGAAAATGCTTAAGCATATTAACAAACACAGAATTGTATGGATATCAACTTCTGATGTGTATTTAAAACATCAGAAGTTGATATCATGGATACAATTATGTGTTTGTTATTATCGTACAACAACTTCTAAATGCCATTCAAGGAAATTAAAAATATTGAATTAGACTGTAAGTTCTTATTACTAGTATGCGCTTCGAATCGCCCTATGCGATGCGAGAATTACAATGTTTTAGCATAGCACAGTTCTGTGGCTATAGTATATTTAGAAAGTGTATAATACTAAACAATACACCATTGCATATACACATTAATTGCTTTTAAATCCAACTAATGATGTAGTCGCCTGATAAATATGTGTATGCATATGTTAACACAACTTCATATTAAGTTGCACTGTTAAAATTAGAATAGGACTGAAGATTTATATATATTAAAAGTTCTAATGACAATCGCCTCAAACCATCCCTCGGTCGACGCTTGGGTTTTGTATCCATGGATACTGACATCACAATGCTATATCGTTCTGCGTTGCCATGGCATTGGAGAAGTCTACATTTTAAACCACGTGACCAAAAAACTCTGTAAACATCACCTCAGTGCTAGTATTCTTCTGGTGATATGCTTCTAGAAATAACTTTTATTTTTTATAATAATTATGAAATCTCAAAAGTTTGGATTCAGTGCCCAGTACACAAAATATTTGGAAAATTGTTTTAACCTCTTACACTTTGAATTCGCACACGCACACACAAGAAATAGACCGACTTTTCTCAGGCGACTTGGCTTGCTTTGAAAGTATTACGTTTAAGCTTTTCGGATTTGCATGTTGCTTACGTGTATGAAAACTGTACGCGTAATCATATTACCCGGTGTAATTAGACTTCCTTTGACCAGACATTCATGTCCAAACATATTCCTTCCTTTTTGGGAACTGAAGTCCGATCAAAGATTCTATTATATGCACCCCTTTAAGCCCTAATTCTCTATTTATAAACTCTATTTTCCAATCCATAGAAATCCCCGCTACTAAGAACAATGGCTAAAGTGGATATAATCATAAAAAGCTAACGATTTATACGTTTGTAGTTAATTGATCCCTTTACTTCACACCCACGCATGGATTGATCTCTTCCTGCTTATAAACTGAGAGGAATTTCGTTAATCGATCTAGAGCCTTATGGTTAGAAGACCTAAATATTAAGTTAGCGTACAGAGTGTATAGAAGACCTTCCAAGCGTCACATTTATATACGCATTCTAACATAGAGAATCAAATCAGTCTCCTACCATCTTTGACTCTAATGTATTGACTGGCCATCTTATTGTTCACCTGGGGGGAGTAAATAAGGATAACGCCATATTTGAGTTCTTTGTCGGTCATGTTAGTGCTGAATGCTGGGTAATTCCTTATGAAAGGTATAATTAAAATTTGGACCAGAGATATGTCAACATATCATTATAAGCAGATTTCGTTCCAGACCGTGGGTTCAGCTGAGAAAATCCACACGTTTGGCTGCTTACAATTTAGCAAGATCATGCATGCGAATTTGTTTCTTACATAAGTAGGCCTAATCTGTACAAACTTTCCTGTGCTCATGTTCTACAACATTGCTCTACGTATATACAATTCATACTAATACAGCCCTTATAGTCCATAAATTGCATCCATATCATTGTAATCCTGTTAATACCATAGAGTACAATGGAAGAAAAACGGATATCTCAAAGACACTGTCACTATGTTCACTATAGTATCTCGTGCGACTGCTAAAAATATCATGAAATGGAAGGATGAATAAATAAATAACTTAACGGGTTCATACGCAAAATGATGCCTATGAACCGGTACCGACAATTACAGCTGAAGTTCAAACAGGTGGTTTACCCCAAAATAAGTTACCTGCGTTACATTCATTAACCGGCACAGAGATTCACACTGAATTAGGTAACTTCCGTACATAGGTAAATTATAGTGTCGCTCTGTTAGCTTCCTTATTTAAAGCAAACAATAGACTATCTGGGTCAGCTGTCAGATTGAACTATAACATCTAGCCCTCGGTAAGTAATGGGGCCGAAATACCGGTACAGTGTTACCCCTAGAGTGCCTTTCTGGCAAGGCCCATCCCTGTATCGCTCCAGCGCCTCGCTAGATACCGATGGGTTAGCTACTGGCAATTTGGGTGACTGGGAGATGGAGGACAACCCACATAAAAAAGTAATTAATTTCCGCATGAACGTGATCTGCACAGCCTGAAGTGGGGGAACTAATGCACTCCTATTTCAAACAAAACAAAGAACCCAGGCGAGAAAAATGACATGAATGTCTCTGAATAGTTTACGTAAGAATAAATAATGATTTGAATCTGCCACCGCGAAAGCTTTATACAAGTGGAAATAAGTAAAACGTAAAAGTTTTTATATTGAAATTGAACACCTTTTCTTCAATTTTTAACTTTGTAAGTCTGCTGTATGAGTTTAGGTGTGACATTTTGCTGCGTGAATATAAACGTTCTTGCTTACTTATTATAAATTTATTGGCTTGTCCATAAATATATACTTAAAATGCAAATAGTTTAAGTGTGGTAATTTCTACGCCAAACATCAGTTTTCAGAGTTTTTCTATATTCAAATAACAAATGTTAGACTCTAAGCACAAAGTGTTTCTCATCTCTTCCAAATACCAGTTATACAAAATGTAGTTAAAATCACATTAATTTATTACTGCGATTTAATAAAGCAATAAATATTAGGCGCTGTGTTCTTCAATATAAGAATCAGATATCGCCAGATGTCCACTAACTACACGAGTGTACAGCTTCCATGCTGTTACATAATCATGATGGCGCAGTTAATAGACTTCTGATATCGCGTTCGTGCACTCTGATGACATAACCATACTATTGGATCACACAATGTAAATACATTTAGAAAGCGAAATGTTTTTACCATACTTTTACCAAAGATTTATTTTCAATAAATAATGCCTTGTTAATTTGAATGTGTTGATATGTGAATGCATTATATGTGAAACTTATTGCATATCTGTGAAACTGTTAAACACACACTCCTCAAATAACACACTCCTGCATATTTTAATATTGTTTGTATCTTTTTCTAATTTTCAGGGAGATGTTTTTGAGATGTTCGACCAAGCAATGAACAGTAGTGTGAACCTTTTAGGTCACCATTTGAAAGAGCTGATCCCATAACGGTGTTGCAAAGATGGCGTGTGGTTCTACCAACACCATACTGTCCTGGTCAACAACTTTCTCCTTGAGTGGGACGCCAATTCCCAGTAAATATGAACACTTGTATAAACCTATACCCAGGAAAAGTAGAAGTCCGTTAAGGACGCAAACTTTGAACTTTTCCAACGACAGATCTTCGAGTATAAATATGTCAAAGAAAAGTGCTAGATGTTATATAACGGGAAACGGCCCTAAATCAACTACCACAGATCTAGGCGTAAGTCGCGAAGAAAGTGTGACTTGTCCAAATAAGATATCGCCGCGCAAGGAAAGTGTTTCAACAGAAACCATTCGCAAAACAGAAACTCTGAAGTCTAAAGTGGACCTATCTTCATATTCCCATGAAAACTCTTATTCGGTATTAGTGAAACCGAGAATAGCGTTTGCATCGCCTCCCAGGAGGTCGTTTGCTTACACCGACCATGCAGTGAAGAAGAAGACCACAGATGTAATGCTTCTACAAAGGGTACAAAGTAAAGGATCGGATATCCTCATAAAAGAAAGGGATAGTTTTCAAAATCGTGCTTTAAATTGTGCTTCTTCGGGTAAAAATGTTTCTAAAGACAACAAAAAACACGTTTCCTTTGAAAGACGTCCTAACAAACATGTTGCTCATTTTCCGAAGAAAGCGTCTCGCACCGATAGCGATCCTCAAAAGTTGCCGGCAGATACTCAAAATAAAGAGCGCCCTTGTAAAGCTCATTCCTTCAAAAGGCATCTTCGGACACGATCTAAGGAAGAATCGGCTCTAGAATGTCCTTGTCAGAAACCGCTTGACAACAACCACAAAAAATCTCCACCGTACGTCAGTAGACATAAACCTCGATATGATGCTTATACGTCATCAAACCCTGAACAAACAATGTACCTGAAAACCTTTAAACATCAAACAGCAGCGACGTCAAGTGATTTTGATCAAATGTTTAGGCCTTCCAATGTTTTGCCACCTCACAATCAGGGCGTGGCTTCAAAGGTTGTAACCCAAGAACTGTTCCAAAAAGAACATGGTAATCTCCCCAGCCCGATTCGCATTGCACGTGACAGTACGGGAAGCGCGGAGCTACCAAGGTCATCGTCTCCGCTACCCTTTCGTGAAAGCCCAGACTCATTTCTGAATATTTCAAGTGGTTCCTATCTTCACGAATGTGTATACTCCCGGCAACTAAACCCAAGCGACCTTGGCGACACCCGTGTTTTGCAAACCCATGGATCCTCTCCCAAAGGTTTGCCTGATAACCCTGATTTGAACACATCGGATCTGTCCCAGGATTTGTCTTATGTGCATTCTCGACTACAGGAGCATTCTGAATCCCTACACAATCACTCCATCCGTCTGCATGATATACTAGATAAGGCGAACCAGGCTATTCAAGCACGCCACAGTCTACGAGATAGCTTTTCTGAAATCGATCGAGTTCAGTCTCCACTTGCAGATTCAATACATTCAGGAGATGATAGCTATTTTGATCTCCCGTCAGCACGCAGTCTACCTTTTTTCGATGAAATAAGTGATAACAAATCGACAGGTTCACTGGCATTTTCTAAAGGCATGGTTAAGTTAATGACCCTTAACACGAAATGTGCATCCACCAGCCAGGAGGCAAGAAATACATTTGATTCTCGATATGTTTTTCAGCCTTTAAGTCATCAAGAACTATTCAGATTTCCCAAAGATTTACCCCCGAGTGAAAATACATCCCCCTTATATAAAGATTTGTGTCATGTTAATATGGCTCCAGACAAATCCGCAACTGACGGTACTTCCTATGCGCACACAAGGTTTCTTAACACAGCGCACAAATCTAATCATGATAAAGAGCATTCAACTGGAAGTCATTCAATAAACGATTTCCAAAAAGAAAGTAAACCAACAAAGCATTTACGAAGCCACGAACCTGATCAATGGAAGAAAGAAAATGAAAATATTCCTCATAGAAATATTAAGCTTGAAACCGATGGTACTCAGCATATTGAATACAATGTTCTAACAGATTCGTCCATTCGTACAAAAAGGTTGGAGACTGGGTGTGAAAATCCAGTTTATAGACTATTTGACAGGCAATTGATTGGACAAGTTGATACAGATGACACCGAGAAAGTAATTTCCTCAAAAGGGGACACAATTCCGAATTTAATCCTGCACCACACCATCGATTTCAGTACAACATGCGACAGTGCTACGAACCATCTACTGCCTTCCGACAGAATTAGAGAAACGAACTCTGCTACGGATTCTGTGCCAGACGACCATCTTGTAGTTCAACAGAAAACGACTGATGACAGCGGAGTTTTCGAGAAATCATTGGACCCAATATTGACTCATTCAGACAGAAAGCAATTAAGTCACTCTGAAGAGGGCATAATCTCGGATCATTGTAAAATTAATTCTGCGTTTTTTAATGAATCAATTACCTCAAATTACAGTCCTACAGATAACCCGAATGACTCTACGTGCGAGGTAAGGGAATCGTCTTCAACTTTTAAAAATTTCGAGAAATTAGAAAGCATTGGAATTCACAAAAGTCAACAGAATGATTTTAATTCACTAGTGAAAAATCGACTTGAAGGTGCTGACTTAATTGACAATTCTGCCGACAATACTTTAACGTTCCATGGTACAAAAGACATAACAATCGGTTTTTCAGAGTTTCAAAATGAATATATGAACACTAGTCCTTTATCAAATAACTTTGTCACCAATTCGAAAGAGATTCATTCCCCCTCGAGAGTCCTTGAAAATAGCGGCATTTCAAAACCAAGGGAAATAATCGTCCATTCCAAACCTATCAGCCTTCATACAGCTAAAACAATTCAACTTGATCCAACACAACTAAGGGTAGCTGGTCGATGTCTGAATCCAAATTATTACCACGGAGATCATTTTGCCTTGTACTGTGACCAAATGTTATGGGATCCCAAAAATTCACATGAATTCGTGCAAGAAAAGGAAAAAAACGCACAGGAAAAGCTCATGGCACACCAATGTGATACAAATTCTACAGAACTGTTAGAACAAACTGTTTTGTGTGATAATGAATCAATAAAACAGCCCAGTAAAACGTCGCAAAAGTCTATAGCAATAGAGATGTTTAACCAAGCTATTGTGTGTGACGACGTTAAAACTAGCGAACCTAATTCACTCGACCTACAGCGACTCGACAAAAATGTCTCTCCTAAGCCATGGACAAAAGGACCGTCAAACCCACTTATATGCGAAGATTTGCCAACTGAAGACCTCAGCCAGAATATGAAATATTTTTCTGACAGCGACCAACAAAAAGAATCCACCATAGAAGGGCCAATTCGTGAAAATGTTTCATGTAGTTATGTTCAAAGCAACCAACTAAAGGCACACAGACTGGACAAAACAGTTTCTCATGACATCGAAGGGTCTACAGAATCGGTCACAGAAGTGCCAACAAACCAAGTTACAGTGTCTGATAACTTACATTCCAACGAATTGGGCCCATCTACAAATAGCCTGCCCATAAAAGATTGGACAACTGGAATGTCCACGGAAATAACAATGACAAAAGAACAGCAGGACCAAAATTTGGTTTGTAGTGATGTACAAGCAAGGGGAAAAAACTCTCCGACAATGTGCGCAAATAAGGATAACGTCGCTAAGCAAATGGCGGAAGAGCTCCCAGAAAGCAAGGCTTTTTGTGACGGTGCACAAATCCCCGAAACAACCTCACATAACTTCCACATAGAATGCGGTTATGATGCTGATTTCTCTACGGATTCACCGGTTACAAAAGTTACAGATTCAGACAATCCAAAGTTAAATCTTTTGGAACTTGATGAAACATATCATTCTGATAATGAGTCATCTGAAATTCCTCAGGTTTTATTTGTTGAAGGACCTGGGGCTAGTTTTCAAGATGATGGCAAAGCTGACAATTTGAAAAAAAATTATCAGAGTCTACATATATCTGATCTTGAAACCCAAAACGTATTTGGTGATTGTAACTACCCTTCGATTAGGTATGAAATAGAACCTTTGAGTTCGTTAACGGAAAATGTCACAATGCAATCTTCGGTGCCAAATGATTTCGAAGTTGGCACAGCTGCATCGAAGGAAAACGAATGTAAGAATCATATCCTTTGCGAGTGTTTAGTGGGTAAAACTACACCAGACGATGCTACAGATGGCACGATTTTCACGGACGGTTATCAAGCGTTCCAGGAAGAGGCAGATTTTCCTAAGCCTTTAAGAGTTCTCGGCAACTCTATGTCTTTCAAAGAGAATGCCGATGAAGCACTTATGACTGATGACGAAGAAGAAACAGGAACAGACACTGATACATCTCTTGTGGTTTCTGTGGACAGACCTCTACCAAGAGAACTCCTTCTTCATCGACTCTTCTTATCTCCTTTACGTGCAAACTATTTCGACTACTTTCGATTTTTCGGCAGGCGTCCATTGTACAACGCTTCATTCGAAAGTAGTATTCTAAGGGGAAATCCGAATTTCTTGGCCTTGGCTCATTTTCATGTTTCGCAAGACTTAAGTTCCGGGGGAGCTGAAGAGGAGTTAGATGAATTTCCAGACTCTGGTTTATATGCAAGGAGAGCCTCTGATCCCTGCTTGAGGACATCCCTGTCTGAGTTGGGTGGAGAGGGGGTTTTATCTGTGGTTCCCGTTAACCCGAATAGAATCCATCGGAGAACACTATCCAATCTCCAAGGTAAGCGAGTAAAGGTTAAAACGTTCACCAACCCATAACTTTCAGGTTATAAAAAACATCATTAGACTTGATAAGATGCAGTTAATTATGAAATAGTTTGGAATGATTGACTGGTGTTTTACGCCATATTCAACGTTATTTCAAGCATACTGTAGTGGACATTGTTTAAAAATGCAGGGAACTGAACCCAATCACTGAAGTAAATAGGCCGGGTAAAATATCTATGTATATGTACCTTCTTTCAACCCATTATCCGTTTACCTTTCGTCTTTAATTATTAGTTGTAAAGTACGTATACGTATACAAAACCATTACCATGTTATATATATATATATATCATTAATATATATTTTTTTCAATTGTATAAGCCAGTTTTAAATATTTACCATGAATTACCTCAGATTTGTTCATCTTTTCAGATTACGCATCTTATGGGCTATTTTCCAGGAGATTCGCTACAGGAAGATCATTAACTACAGCTCAAACACTATACCGTGTGATGTGCCATATTTTTTCAAAACCAGAACAGCCGTTTATCCAATAACCAATATTTACCCCAAAACAAATATTATTGCTTACTATATACAAGATCATTGAGTTCCACTGACAAATGATGCATAATATACGAGGTGTAACTCGAGATTTAAAAAAAATCGAATTTATTATTCTAGCTGGCAATTTCGGAACTATTATATGCCAACTTCTGGTGTCAAAATATAACAATCATTCTTAAAGGGGAAATAACGCCAAAACATCGTAGTCATCTTACTTATCTTACCAAGTGTTAAAAAGTGCTATTACATTTTTTTGTGCAAAGCCAATTCTGTTTGTGCCATGATTTATTTGTGTATTTTTTGCAGATAAAAATAGCCCAAATTACTTAAAATTGCTTTAACCCCAGCGAACTGGAACCTGTACAAATGTACAGAATAAAGTTATATATATCTCATCCACAACATTTTAATATACTTCAGAGACATGGTCACTACAACAAGTGTAGCATGACAAGTCAATCATACATTTTACTTACAGCAGTTAAATTTATGTGGCTTTCATTGGAAAACCAGTAATCCTAAAAAAATGTACAACATCTAGCTATGGTTTATAATTTGACTATGACTTTGTTTTCTCGTTTCCCTCCCATTTTTACAAAGGTACTTTCGTAAAATAATGTTTAAAATTTTGAGATTAACTGGGTTATCCGGTGTTACATTACTACATAATGTACTTGTACATATTGTAGATTTTCGACATATGCCTTCTTGCCTGTCATAAAGGTGTATATAACGTACTATTTGCCTGTCTATTTTACATAACAGAAATATTCCGAAAAGGAAATGAATGAATTATAAACCTTTAAATCTATCGTGTGTAACGTACTATGTTGTCATGCTTATTCTTTTTTTGCTTTCTCATTTTTGTCAAACTATATTTTGACCTGTTGTACCTAACCTCGAAACAAGGTTATTTCACCAAAGTCATAGCTTACAAAGTGTGCACATGCTATTATTTGTAATCAGCAACAATTTAATGGAAGCTATCACGACGGCAACGAAAGGTTTTGATATTAATTTTCGGAAACCGGGACCTATTCATAGTTATCCTACGGGTGAACTTAGTTCAAATGGTTATATATAAACTTCTCTTCGTCCAACAAATTTAGAAACAAATAAATGAAGATGTATCCTAGTTAGCCAGTCATGTTGGTCCATGTGGAATTCATGAGATGTCTTGGAATTAAATTCCATAAATGATGTTTTCCCAGCTTTAAGACTTCATATGCTTTGTAAAGCCTAAATATAAAGTTACCCCCCTTAAACTGAGCTGACCCAGACGCGAGTTACTTCCCTTTAATTGTGCTGAAGCACTTGAATATTTCCGCAGCTTCGCCTACAATCGGCAAGAAATTCGAGTGATTTCTTGTTATTTCGCTGTCATAACTTAGCTCGGTCGTGATAGGTGTATGAATATGCTAACAAATCAGGCATTTTGTTCGCCGGAATCCTATTTACCAAAAAAAAGACATAAGCCAACAAGGCGCAAACGAACGATTTTCTAATAGTTTTAGATGCACAAAGTTTATTTGGGGAGCAAATATATTCTGAATGTAAAACAATTGGAAACTATAAAAACTGCCTACATTGGCAGTTTTATCCACAGGCTGTGAAAAGTTTCGGCAAACATGGCGATGATTGATCACGTCCGAGATGATGTGCGCAGTAGACAACATTCGATGACTTCCGAGTGGCTTAGCCTATGCCAATTCTATCAGACGTTTATATCTGTAAGTGTGTGTAAAAAAATGGCAACAGTTTAACAGTTGCCGTATTCATTTTAATACAAAACCACTTGAAATAAAAAAAAAAGAACGTTTATAGCCAAATCCTGAAGTTTAAATTCAAGTTTGATTGCTATGTTCAAATTGTTTTTGCTTAAAACAACTGAAGGAATTAATTGAAACACAATGACCCACTCCATCTTCGTGATTAGGGGTGTTATGCTTTCTCGGTTGCAAATGTGACACGGCCAGTTGTCTTTCCAAATACATTTGGAAAATGATACGTTTTTGTCGAAATTGGCTGGACTTGTCCTTTAAGGCTATGTCACTTGTATGACAACGTGCCAGCCCAATGTGTGAAGGGATCCAACTTCAACGACACGGACAACAGACAATGATACCCCATGACAAGGACAGTACTCGCGACAGAAGAGACAAATCGGTTTCTTGATGCTCCCTACCGGGTAGAGCACCAAGCACAGGAAGCTCCCACCATACCACGCACAAGACAACTTGAGGGTTGCCGTGTGCGTTTGATCTTGTTTGAGTAGCATTAAGAAGTTGGAGTGACATAGAACTTAAGGCTATTCCATTGATGACAACTGTTTTACCCCGTGGTGAACGGGGTCTAGATCTTACTCACTCTCTTGTTGTTGTTGATGTAACACTAACTAAATGGACT
>JAVFBZ010153682.1:0-10456 GCA_032466195.1 Katharina tunicata
TAGCTATCGGTGCAAACTCACGTGACCAATAGTTTCCATGTGTGTATTTATTAGTCAGAATGCATACAGGGACAGCTGTAGCGATCGGTACAAACACACGTGTCCAATAGTTTCCATTTGTGTATTTATTAGCCAGAATGCATACAGGGACAGGTGTAGCGACCGGTGCGAATACACTTGTCCAATAGTTTCCATTTGTGTGTTTATTAGTCAGAATGCATACGGGGACAGCTGTAGCGATCGGTGCAAACACACTTGTCCAATAGTTTCCATCTGTGTATGTATTAGTCAGAATGCATACAGGGATAGCTGTAGCGATCGGTGCAAACACACGTGTCCAATGGTTTCCATCTGTTTTTATGTTTTTTTAGGAGTGATTGTTGTTTTACGCCGTGCTAAATGCTATTTGACGTATATGACGGCGTGACATCCCAGTTGGTAAAAGAAACTAACGTAAACGATGCTATCAACATGCAAGATAGGACAAATCGTTACCACAACATCAACAAAACAGGGCACCACAACATCCTGTGCCCCTTAGCGCAGAGAGCACCTGGTACAACGGCTGTATCTGTGATATTATTAGATTTGTGCGCCATTGACCAATAAATATGTAATCGAGACAATTGAGAAACTGAGAAAATACGAACATCTTGTTTTTACAAAAGAAACAACAATAAGGATTATCAGTGCATAAGTATTCATCAATACATGGAGAAGGAATTTCTGATTTTTCCATTAACTCCAAGGCCTACAACTACAATCAAACACACAATCAAACATTCTTGGAGTTCCATGGATGACAAGACGTAGCTACGGTTATAAGAAACTGTCTTTAAAATGTCATCAATTCAAAATCTTCTCAGACCCCCTCCCCCTCGAGTGTTGTAGAACAGGCACAAAATCAACTGCTCCTGAGCACCGCATGGAATAAACTGCGGTTGTTTAAACTTTTGTTATACAAAAAACAACTGTGGGTTATTGTTCCTCAGCAGAAAGAACACAAGAGATACCTTAACAGAACCACTTTCTATACATATTAAGTAAGGTTTCAGGAAGGCTAAGTAGCCTAAACCATACCTGACTGTAGCACTGCAGCCCAAACAGATTATTTGCCGATTATACTTTCTAGAAAAAAAAAATGTTCGCGAAAAGACCAAAATACCATGCGTCACGAAAACTGTGAAATGTTTCCCCATGATAAGATTTACACCCGAAGAGGGTCAAATTGTCAAGATGGTATAAATCAGGGCGCTGTTTCACAAACCCTTCTCAGATTTGCGCGCAATAAGATATTATGTGTTACGTACATGCATACTATATTAAAACAATGTTATATTGTCAATGTATCAGTGCATTTAAATGCATTCTATTGTAAATGCAGAACGTTCTGGGTCATTTACTTATATTTAAACATTTATAAATTTCCCAACAATGCATCACATCTCACAGACTTTTCTGGAAGCTCTAGGGACCTAAGATGTAAAGAGCTGACCTGAATTTTGGCTAATTGTGTGATTTGATGTTTTATGCAGAATATTCTGGAATTTAATTTTTTATCAAAATTCATTATCCTGTTTACTTGTTTACATAAATGATCTCAGTCTCGAACTGTCTATATATGATGTCATTTTCTTGAATGTTCCATGATAGGCCTACTATATAAACACCTAAAAATGCAGTATTATTATAGTATTTTCCGGTAGTATTTTTAAAGTGTTGCCAGTTCAGTTTTATATTATATTGTGGATTTCAGATAGCTGCAGATTTTGATGCTTTCCCTGTCTACAAGACAATTGATTAGTAATTCCCACGAGGAATTTGGATATATGTGAACGTGCATTTCGTTAACTTGGGATTGATACGGACACTATGTTTACTGGATTTGTCTAGCAAGGTATTTCTGAGGTTTGTGGTGAACATACTTTCTACTTACTTCGAGCGGCGTTCTTCTAATTGTAAACCTTGGGTGGGAGCCTCCTGTGCAATGAAGCTCTCTGAGCTAAGGGGCACAAAAAGCCGATTCGTTTGGGGTCCTGTTTTGTTAATGTTATGTTTATGTTTTGTCCTGTCTTGCATGTTGCCAGCGTCGTTTATGGTGGTTTCCTTCACCAATTGGGTTGGCACTCCGTCATATAGGTGAAATAACTTTGAGTACGGCGTAAAACCACAATGAAATAAAATAAATTAATTGTATACCAGTGTTTTATATCCGAACGAGGATCAAGTAATAACATAATCCAAGAGGATTTCGTTATTATCCAGAACCAGTCTACAAGGTCAAAGAATTTTATTACTTTATAACTTACTACAACACACTATCACTTATAAGTAACAAACTCACTGTAAATATGTGTACATAGAGTTTATAGATAGAATTAGTTTTATTTTGTTTCGTTCATAATAAATATTGTTAATTCTAAAATCTGGTCGTTCTTTTTATTTCGTTCGTCGTATTATTGGGAATTGTATCGTAACATTATGTCGCCCAGTTATGGTTGGTGTTTCGCCACGACAACTACGAGTGAGAAACGCCGCAAAGATTTTGTGAAAAATTCCATCCACCACAACACGGATCAAACCATAACCTGTTAACAGGCTCGTCGGATCAAATTTCACACATGTCATTGAAAGACAACCAGACAAATTCCTTTGCTATATTTCTTTTCTTGGATCAGTGTTTCACCTTTCCTTAGGGCTATTTGACTATTAGAGGTCCACAACCACAATTAGATTGCGCCTGTGACCAGCTTTGACAGTGGGTTTTGCGACATGAAGCTATTTTATCCATAACGTTATAAATAGCAAAACTCAACCGAATTCAAGTCTGTTAAAGGTAGGTCCTTATTGTAGACAATATAGCACATTTAGGACAAAAGACTTACGTAAACCCAGTGTACATTCACAAGGTCATTGGCAATGGTTTAACAATTAACCGAAATATTGAATCATGTGTATAGTAAATTGGATTTGTAAAGTTAGCCATAACATTATGAGTAATACACATTATTACGATTGCCTCTAAATTATTTGCTATACCACAGCAATGTGTTGTCCGTTACAACGCTTGCAGTATAGTTTGATTCTAAACAATTTCACAAAGTATTAGATATTAGTCGATCAATCCAAATTCACTGAAACTTCACACGATATAATGTCACCCGATAGCTTCTTTGAGCTAACAAATAAATCCCCTGTTACTATGGGAAAATGGGAGTAAATTTGAAAGAAAAAAAATGGGCATTAAACGTCGTTCGTCTTGACATTTCAACATCCCTTCCTAGAAGATATATTGTCAAAAGTCAGTCAAATATTGAACATTTTAGGTGTTACTAATGTACATTATAGATAGGTATTCCAGTATTTAAAATGTCGATAAAACGAAGAAAATTTATCCTGAAAACTGAAGTTGAACTGCAATGTCTATGTAATCCAGACCCGATCCATTTACACATCATTTGATAGCCAGATAATCAATGCAAACTGGTTAAATAACATTGCTCTAACACATTTCAGAATTTCATATAGATAACAACTTCTTCGATTTATTCGTTACAACGTTTCTATCTCTTTCCAATGATCGTTTTCAAAACCACCAAATTCTGAAAATAGAATGTCACTAAAAAAACGTACATTGTTCTTATCCTGACAACATCACTTTTATTTCCATGGGGCTGAAATAGTTAATCAACACGTTATATTTAGAATATGTTCTGGTAACATCATTCCCTTTACAATAGTTTTAAAGAAACTAAATAGAGTTTGTGAGAGATTCTTATGTTTTTAAGAAGATAACACACGATCCTTGAATATGTCAATGAGCCGGCTGTAGTCTTGAAATGTTGTGAAATGCGTAACCCGAAAAATGGTCAACCTTACGTCCGTCATTATAATAGACATGAGTAAAATGTGAGAAATCGTGGAATGGATTGGAAGTAGCATTTTATTACATCAAAGAGGTTAAATTGAACACTCTTAATCCTGGTGTAGCTAAGTTGAAATTTCACACTCGAACGCGGATTAAATAGAACAAACGAACTAACCCTTAATATCCATATTCGTGATGTGGCCTAACTATTCTAACCCAACACAAGCGAATTCCCAATGCTCTAACGCCAAGGCTCAAAGAGTTGAAATGCAACGCGGATGTTTTTCTTATCCATTTTCTCCTCGGACAAATCATGAGATTATTTCCATTTTTACCATAACAAAGCTCAATTCAAAAGTTAGAGATGACAACACAGGCTTCAGATACCGGTATCCACAGTATTTGGAGTCGAGGAAGGTAGCGCTGTCCCACGTTTAGACTTGACAGCATTACATATCTTTGTGTTAAATAACGTATAAATGACCGGGTTGGCTGCGCTATTTAAGGGTGCCAGACTTTGGATGAAGGTGGAAATGGCCAACTTTTCCTGACTTTCTGGAATATGTCCATATACGTCCAACAGGTCAAAAATGAAGAAAGGGCTCCAACAGCATATAAACACTGCAACACAAACACACATCTCAAATTACATTATGATGATAAAAAGTTGGAAATCGAGGAATGACAAATTTAAAGAATTTCGTAACACTAACACTCTCCCAACTCCTTGTTTATCTACTCAGCACGAAATCTCTTGACGTTGTTTTATAGTCAAAGCCTGTCGGCCACCGTGGCACAAACATTGACGCCGGTCCGATATAGATCCGGTAGATGTTTCACAAATCTCATAATCAACAACCTAGCTCAGTAGTAATTATGAAATATAAGTCAGGAAAGTTTTAATCTTGTTTTAAATGACGGCTATTTTACAAACAGTATTTTAAATCTTGTCCAAGTGGCATTTAGAAGATGGGTACATAACGAAAAAAAAATGACAAATATGGATTGACAACTTCCCTCTGCAACTGTCATCCATCTTTGTCATGTTTTTAGTGTCACAAAGCCCCGAAGTGTACCAAATGTCCTACCGTAGAACATCTCAGGCAGTGGAATAAGAAGCCCAATACGAATGCTCTGTTATTTTTTACTGATACTTGACATTATCAAGATAATTAATAAAAATAAAGACAATAATATTTTAGTGGTACCTGTCACTATTGTAAGTGTCATCTTCACCGTCTTTATCTTTGCTTTGGGAATCACACCTCTACTACTGGAAGAATGGAGAACTTCTATGTTACCATTCCTGCAAGAATCATAGCTGTCTCCTGTCACAATAAAGGAATACCAGAAAACGTTGACTGAATTGCAATCCATACATATAGAATTACACATCCAATGAGATGCATTCTCGTAATTATATTCGCTAAACATACTGCAAATTAGTTACTTTAAAATATATTTGAAGAGCTCTATTCCAAAACGAAACAAATCCATTTTCATTGTTTTTATAAAAATTACATTTTTATGCTCCCTTATTAAATGTTTCAGAAATCTATTGGTTTATGTCATAATATTTAAATTTGATACATTAATATTTGTATACAAATACAATTTAAATCCCAGAACTTTTTTTGTGAATGAAATCATTGAAGTAATTTGTTTCTTGGCAAAACACTATATATCGCGTTTTGGAAAAGAGCTCTTCATTTGTTAGTCACCATTAATCTTAAATGGGGGTGATATCAATGGGGAAAATCGGGAACAAACCCTGTAAAACCCACCACGAGATTTCGGCTGCCTCTGGAAAACCCCTCTTATATAAGCCAGGCCAACAGGTGGATCAAACCAATACCAAACACAGTGATGGTACGTCTGGCAAACAAAGCCCAACACTTAATTTCTCAACACTTACATTTTGTAGTAAATGGATTGTATATATCCAGAAAATGCTTGACGAGCTTGGTGTGTCTAACTTGTGGCTTCATCAAAACCCAGAATATTTACAATTATTTATAAAAGATATAAACAAAGACTCTGGACCAGTTTTACCAGTCTTGGATAACAAAGTTGCAAAACTCCTCCAAAGCAAGAAATTGCTATTCATTAAAATCAGCCATCCATATTGAACCTTATCTGTCAGTTTTACCTAGTCACTTAACCAAGTCTATCACCAAGCTCAGATTAAGCAACCACAGATTTCCAATTGAAACAGGGAGGTGGACACACACACCATATGCGGACAGACTGTGTACATTGTGTAACGGAAATTCCGTGGGTGATGACAAACATTACGTTTTAAAAATGTTCTCACTTTTATGAACAGCGAAAATTGTTTATTCCTAAATAATTTCTTGGCCCAAATACTGAACGAAATTTTTACCGATTACTAAATTCAGAAGATTACAATGTTTTAAAGGGACTTAGCTTGCTTTTGAAACATATTATGAAGCAATTTAAGTAATAAAATATCAGTTTTGCGAATTTGCATAACAATTTTGTTTCTCAATTGAATAAATGAAATGTCTAGGATTGTTATACAATGATGTAATATCAAGAGATGGAATTTGTAGAACAATTGTTATAAGTTATAGCACACATTTTTGTTGAAAGAATTATGTAGAAAAGCGGTCACTCCGCCATGATTGTATGTGCTTATTATTGTTTACCTCTTATGTCATTTCATGGCCAGAGTAAAATAAAGTTGAAGTAGTCTGTAATCCATACTCGGTTAGTAATTCTTCTATATTTACTCCCTTTGTGATTAAGTTTTAATGAAAAACTCTTCCGAATTCACCAAAGTTCAAATTCTCTAAACTGGTTCTTGGCGGAGCCGCAGCTCATTATTATTCACGAATATTTGACCATATTCTCCAATCTGATTGTGTGGTTTGGGAGACAAGTCATCCGGTCGCTTTCTGTAGATTTGTCATATTTTCAGATGGAAAAAGAACATGCATGCTAAATAAGATTCGTAATCAAGGATTCCAAGCAAAATAACATCCGCTCTTCTTTTGTACGGTAGTGAGATACTTTCACTAATATAGACTTATGTATTACTGAATGTTTTCTTTTCCTAATTTAAGAGAAACCAAACGCTATATATGATACCCTGAAAGAGAGTTTATCATTACCATTCTAGGTATGTACACGTGATTAATTTTGTATTCCTCATCTGTTACCCATGTACCTTTGCACATCACTGCATCTGTACTTATAAATGCATTGCACTTAAATACTACATTGTAAGTACTTATACGGGGACCCTGCCAATAAATGACGATACCAAAAACACTGTTTGTGAAATTAGCAGACTTTTCTGTCTTTTCATATCTACATTTCTGATACGATTTTTTGATGTGATGAGATTGTTGAAAAAAAGGGGAGATGAATGAAACTTATTATGCGGGGTTATAATATCCAAAGCGCCTTTTTTGAAAACAATGTATGTGAACGAAAAGACGGATTTAGACTTCAGTCTTCTGGCAAAAAGTAAAGTTTATTTTCAGTACATTTAATATCAATGAGATTGTCGATGATGAGAAACGTCGTGTCAAGATATCAGCAAACAAAATCCTATTAAAGCAGACAAGCAGGGCTGGTAGCTAGACGGTTGCTGGTAATCGTCACAGATATGTACGATCTAAATGTTTTTATAATCTCCTTTATACTGAACTTGACTTATCACAAAATAAAATCATTATTGCTGTTTCACAGATAGCCTAAAAGGCTAGTCCTTCTTGGCTTCCGGAAAGCAAGATATATAGATAATATTATCTATAATTAGATAAGAAGCTGTAAAAGATCTTTGAATTGATTCAATCGTTAAGCATTAATTGTTTCGTTGTTTTAACTACAGCCATCTTAACACGTAACACAGCAATGATGTTCCTTTCATGTCGTTGGTAGACAAACTGTGTGAAATGCAAACTCTTTTAAGTATTATTTATAACCTCAAGCTGAAAAATATTTATTTTGATCTTTTCGCTTCGGTTTTTATATCAATGAAGCGTCAAGGCGGAAAGTATACAAAGACTACATGGCAAATTTGGAAAATAAGTTGTGTCTAAACTCATTAATATGTGGAGCACTTCAAAGACATGCGAATATTATCAGGTAATGTCGGGTCGTCACACACTAGGAATTGTGGGTGTATTTTTGGATGCTCATTCTGTCACACAAAAGGGTCATTTCAAATCTTAAAAGAACGAGTTTCCTAATGAAATAGCTTTATTTGAGTTCGCAGTATTTTCAATTTTTGGGGTAATGTTTTCGTTGCCCAAGTTCCCATTTTAGATCAGACCGTGTATCCCATCAAAACTATCATAAATTTCACCTGTAAAATTCATCATAGGCTATGAACGAATGTATCATTCTACGGTGAAGTCAATACTGTAATATTCAGCTAGGGATCATATCAATGAACTATCAACCAAGGAATGACCTGTGAATGACCCCATATGATTTAAGAAGATCTTACCTCTCGGAAGCAGCCTCCTCCTTGCGAATCTTGACCCCACGTCACTGATACTGCCATGGTTCCATATAATCAACACGATGACGATGTAACAAATTGCGATAAAGATTGCTGGTAGAATGAACAGGACGATGGCAATCAATGTTATATATAGCTGTAATTATAAATAATAAAATAGCGTTACATGCTAAAGTTTTGTAGAAAAGTGATATTCAGTCACTGGTTCAGAATGCTGTTGTAACAGAATTGAGTCCCTGTGATTGTATTGTATTTCTCTATGAGCGTGACACACGACATTTGATATCACTGCACACTATACTGATTGAGTGGCAAAAGCATCTCCTATTTTAATGACATAGAAATCTTTTCCGGATAAAAACCGAGCTATTCATTAGCTTTTAACGAATACCAAATTATTCAAACCTTTAAATAAGGAGATATTTTATCAGACTGGCAAAGATCAGAACAACATAAACCAGTTACCGGTAAGCCTAATGGATTATATACCATAGTAAGGTAAACTCTACATCAGATGTGCAATATACGAGTGTTCCAAATGAAAAACAAAACATAATGTCTAGTCAAATAGGAAATATTCAATCTGTTTCCCATAAATAACCCAAAGATCTCGTTTCTCAGGAAAAAATGGTGAATAGCATGAAATGAAAATTAATCCAATAAAGTATACCTTCCAATACCAAGGTTCTGGGAAGTCTATCCAACATTGTGAAATACCATCTTTATAAATCATCTTGTTGATAGCCAGCATTGGAATAGCGAATAGTAATGAAATACCCCACGCTGAGCCTATCAAACACTTCGACCGGGCCCCTGAAAAATTCATTACAGGGAAGTTATTAATATTAACGAAAGAAAATTATCCCATTTCGAGCAATTGGCAGAAAACACAATTAATTTTCTCGAAGCAACGCGGATTAGCACTGGCGTCAACATAACAAAAAATGTAAAAAAAAATTTAAGTCATTTATATTTGCTGAGAATTTGAGGGAGCATGATTTCTACAAGTTCATTACGAGTCGAAAAAATAATTTACCACAAAGAAGTTGTTTGTATTATAATGAATATTACTCGAGTGTGTTCAAAGTCACAAGGTGGAAGTGAGTGGGTTTTTTTACATATAGAGACAGGCTGATGTTAATTGTAATACATGTACGCGGACTCGGGTTGGCTAATCTTTTTCTAACACTTCACAACTTTTAGAAGTCTTTTTTTGGTTCGTTTTGAATCAGTTACACATAGTTTTTGCAACACAGTATCGAAGTGACTTCACACTGGCGATTACGTCAAAAGGTGATGCTATCTCTCTATGACGTTTAAGGATAGAGTGGTTAGTATAATTACAGTTTTAGGGTTGTGTTCCAAGGAATACAACAATTATACCAGGGCTGAGTTGCTAAAAAAATAACTCGGGATTAAGTTTGTAACGTCACAAAGAAAGTTGATTATGACGTTACGTCGTACAACAATGGCACCACTTTTAGCAACCGGCCCCAGACTACTTAATTGTGTACAGAATGTCGTTGCGCATTTATAAATCAGCCAAAATGAAGCGTTCTTTACCGTTTTGAATACATTGCTCCCATCCTTTTCCATATACTATTAGCGGTAATCATGCCTCTCGCAATCTGTGCTACAGAGAGCACACAGGTTAACATAAGATAGAAAGTGATAGAAATGTTAACGCCTTGCGCACAAAGCTATTACAACCAATTTGGCAATCTCAATACTTTTCCAGACTTAAATGAGGTCGCTTGAACTCGAACGAGGGAATCCGCCTCCGGGATATCGTTGACAGAGAATATTTAAATAATTCTATTGTTTGTTGTGATATTTCCCAGACGTGTTACAAATGTAAAAAATGAATTTCACAAATTAATGCCTAAGGAAGATTTTAAGACATCTAGGTCTACTTTAGTTTTAGCCGTTGAACGTCGGCCAAACTTAATTGAATGAGTACGATTTTTCCCCCACGAGAATGTCTCACACTGGGAAGGTTGCGGCGTCCAACGGATTGATTTTACCCCATATTAGAGAAGATAACTGTGTGATCGGTATTGTACATCGGTTATTTCACAGATGTGACCTCCATA
>JAVFBZ010153693.1:0-18831 GCA_032466195.1 Katharina tunicata
TTACAAAAATCAATTCGTAACAAAATATTTTGAAAACAAGTTGGTATCGTTTCTTTTGGACACTAGTGTATTTTCTGTTTTAAATATAGTTTCTTTTTGTTTTCTATCATATTTTACCATGTATTGTTATTATTATAATGTCGATGCAAATAGCTTTCAGCTAGTGTTTCGAATTGTATATGAAAATAAAGTTAATTATATTCTATTTAAGCCTATTGTTTTTAAGGTTAAAGGCCTGTAAAATAATAGATCTATATCTTTAGCCTACTAAGAATATAAAGTCAAGAAGAAAACACAAAATAAATAAAATGTGTCTAACAATGCTAATTAAATAATCTCTTAGCACACATAACACATATATCAACAAATCATTTCTTAATTTTCTGTCATTATATTAGGTAAAAGAAAACTTATGTGGTCTTCAGTGATCAAGTGTTGCCGTAAACCAGATTTAGAGTCGTAACATTGGAAAATGGATAAAACTGGAAGTTGGAAGCGTCGATGTAATAAAAACGTCTTCAGCTATTCAAATACTGTAGATAAACGATGAGATTCTGGACGCGATGATAAGGTGTTTAGCTTGAATTATGGGTTGGAAAGCTTGAAAGCTGGAAAGGGTTTAGAGCTTTTCTTCTGCCAGCTTTCCAAAGTTTGTTTCACATTTTTCAAATTCAGTCCGTACCTCAGATATTCGTAAATATTGAAGGAACACATTCTATTTTAGTCTTTTATTTAGAACTTCAATTTCTTTCTCACAAAAATATATGGATTTATGGGAGATTTGTCAAAGGTAACGTTTTAAATTTTATAACTGTTTCGCTTCTTTAAAGATTCACTTCAGATCAGCTTGGAGCCAAATTTGACAAACTCTGACGCATCCTCTCCTGATTACCCAACTATCTGGAATATGACAGAAACGACACCCAAGCCAAAGACTCTGGAGGATTTTATAATCCTGACTATCAATGAGTTGGGTTTGCTACGAATGAGGACCAAGATTATTCGAAGAGGATATTTCTTGGGGAAATATCTCATAATTGAAGACGGGAATCAAACACAATATCTGTTTCCCTTATTTCGGCAAAATAATCTGGTAACGGATATTAAAGACAAACTGGATAATCACTCTGGGGACGGGGAGATCTGTGTAGGGGGCGTTTGTCTGTCGGTAGAACAGACCCGAGAGAGGTTGGCGGAACTGGAGGCACTGCAGCTTGGCAGAGTCAGGCCCAAACAGTTGAGCGATTTCGCCATAATGACGACCGTCGTTTGTCTGGTGATCATCTTGGGTGTGACGGGTAAGCAGTAATACAGACCAGGATAATGTCATCATCATTTATTATGATTCATCTTCATACTTTGCCAGTATGTCTGGTATATTCTCAGGTCTCACAGAACAAAACTACTTTGACACAACTGAAAAATAATTTGTGTATTCTGAACTTAAACTTGTTCTGTTCGAAACAACACTGGTAATAAAAGTAACCGAATTAATAACTGCCACCTAAGTTCAGTGTTGTGATCAAACAGATCTAACAAATCTCGACACTCTTTTCCATCAAATTGATTTGCCTTTGCGGTTATCTTGTATTCAGATGTACAGACAGCATGTGTGTTCTAAAATAGGGATTGACCAAATCAAACCATTTTACAGTTACGCGCTACAAGAAATAGTTCTACAGATTGTTGTTGTTGTTGTTGCAGGTAATCTCTTGATCATAACTAGTGTGCTAAAGGAAAGTAAACTGAGGAACTCCACAAGTGTTCTTTTGTGTTGCCTGGCAGTCGCTGATGTCCTAGTGCTTGGAATTTGCCTTCCTCTCCAGGTAAGGAGCAAGCTGTTTCTGACACTTTTGGGGGCTATTTCCTATGATAAGCCGAATGTCTGATTAAAACCATAACAGGTCAGCCGATAATCAATTGCCATTGTGTTCTTGTGTTCTAGTGTTTGTTCTTATTTTTCTACGTTGAAGCATAACAAATTTGGTAATACATACGCATTATTTAGGGTTATCGAAAGTCGTTGAAGAAAATATTAAGCTAATGTTTCTGGATTCTTCAGTTACTTGGGTATATACATTTCATAGCGATATCTTTTTTTTACAGATTGTGAATCACTTTGTACCGTTTGCTTACCTCAATATGGATGTGTGCCGTCTGGTGTATTTTGTCCGCAATTTCTCGGTGGTGTCATCAACCTTAACAATGGCGGCAATGGCAGTAGACAGGTAATGCTACATTATGATATGGTAGTTATAAAAATTCCATGGCTCGAAAAACTCTGGTTTGTGGGAAATGTCTCTGTAGCTGATTTCAGTGATGATGTAAAAATAAATATTTTCTATTTGTAGGTATATTGCCATACGTCATCCATTGAGAGCTCGGTCATACTGCACAGTGAATAATGCTCGTTACTTTATTATACTGATATGGGTTCTGTCCGTGGCAATTTCATGTCCAGTCGTCTTTTTCGTGGTAAGAACAGCCATGTAACGTACCTAAACGTGCATAACTTTATTATACGGCAGTAAATTATACGTATATTATACGTGGGTTCAATTTCCGCAATAATCTCAGTCTGCAAAAACTTCCGAACGAGGATCTGGTTAGTGTCAGGGGGAGTTATCCCAAAAACTAAAAATACTTTTAATCACACTTTTTAAAGCACACAAAAAAATATTTTATTGTAATGTAAGAATGGTTCTTACAAATTCCATGACTAAATAGTATATTTACAGTCTCAAGCTGAGTATTGGGATTATGCATTCCGGGAAAATAGATACATTTCCTTAAAAATGTGTTTTCTGGTAATATATCTTCAGTAACGTGTAGCATGAATTAATGGGATCCCACAATAATAAAATTATATCTTATTCAGCAGTTGACTACCACGTACTGTTATGTTTCTGCTGCAGAGAATATACGAATCCATTGGCGTCAAGTATTGTTTGTTCCTACCTCCTAATGTGAGTAGTCAGATAGCGTACTATGTGATAATGCTGGTTGTCGTGTTGGTAATTCCACTCTGCATCATGGTACCGACTTATTGCAAGATATTCTGCGTTTTGTGGAGAAGTACATCTGAGACAAAGGCTCTGCAAAGCGCCAAGAGGTCAGTCTAACACGTTAATTAAGACCTTAGTTTACCAGGTCATAATGACATTGTGCAGACACCGTAATACCTGATTTTTTTTGGGGAGGGGCGGGGTAGAGATACGGGTTACAAATTGACAGAACATATAAGGAAACAATAAAGCAAAGGCTTCTGTTAACGGGATAATACAATTCGTTAATATACTTTATAAAAATAATTTCTCACGTTGCATATTAATCTGTTATTTCTAGTGATGAGAACGGTGCTGTTCAGAAGAACAGACAAGACAGTGACACCATCAAATCTCGACTTCAGGTAATGATAAATCTTTAGAAGTTTCATGCGACCCAGCTGATGTTATTTGTCAGACGGTCACAGAGCCACTGTAAATTTGACTTTATAATAGATATACTAGTCAGCTAAGGAAAAGTCAACACCTGCATTTTGGTAAGTAATTGTATTATTGAACATTACAAATTTTCGTTGTGTTTGTTTTCTTGTGGTCGAATGTCTAATTCATTTCATCCAACAGTTAATTGGCCGAGCTCCTTAAACTATTTACTCGTTACATATATAAGTTCAATCACCGCGGCATGATTATTTTGTATTAGGTTTGTTTTGTATTTCAGGGACAAGCTTGTTTTGTGTTACAGGAACATGCTTGTTTTGTGTTTCAGGAACATGCTTGTTTTGTGTTTCAGGGACATGCTTGTTTTGTGTTTCAGGGACATGCTTGTTTTGTGTTTCAGGGACATGCTTGTTTCGTGTTTCAGGGACATGCTTGTTTTGTGTTTCAGGGGCATGCTTGTTTTGTGTTTCAGGGACATGCTTGTTTTGTGTTTCAGGGGCATGCTTGTTTTGTGTTTCAGGAACATGCTTGTTGTGTGTTTCAGGGACATGCTTGTTTTGTGTTTCAGGGACATGCTTGTTTTGTGTTTCAGGGACATGCCTGTTTTGTGTTTCAGGGACATGCTTTTTTGTGTTTTAGGGATATGCTTGTTTTGTGTTTCAGGAACATGCTTGTTTTCTGTTTCAGGAACATGCTTGTTGTGTGTTTCAGGGACATGCTTGTTTTATGTTTCAGGGACATGCTTGTTTTGTGTTTCAGGGAGATGCTTGTTTGGTTTTTCAGGAACATGCTTGTTTTGTGTTTCAGGAACATGCTTGTTTTGTGTTTCAGAGACATGCCTGTTTTGTGTTTCATGAACATGCTTGTTTTGTGTTTCAGGAACACTATATTGGGTAAGTAAGATAAGGATTGGCCTTTTGAAAAACTCACGAGCTCATGTAATAAATTAAGCGGACTTTTAATGGGTGTAATGCTGTTGTAGAAACTCCTTCATTACTCTGACAATGTGTGGCCGCCGTGATTTTAAAAGACACCTGCCTGTCTTACTTACCCATATTAATAACCATAAACTCAATACAGCATTTATGGTATGAAATAAAGCAGGTAGGCCTTCGAATAGTGCCTGTAAGTGACGTGATGAAAGACATTTCACGAGATTCATTCAAGTTCCGGACTCAAGCTACATTATACAAAGTACCTTAAATCACACAGGAAGTTAAGATGATGACAATTATCCTGCCCGTTTCTATGACTACGCCCAAATCAAACGAAACGATCACTCTTAATGACCGCTATTCAGTATGAACCGCCATGTACCCGGAAGTCAAATAGAAGCGAGCGAGAATTACATAGCCTATACACGGAAACATTCCCAATTCATATTTATATCGTTTACTGATAAAATTAATTCTAAAATGTAGGGCGACTTTCTTTTGCTTTTATTATTTACACAAAAGATCAAAAACGGTTTTGAATCACAACTTTCAGCATTAATGCACTTGGGGCTTTGATGCGAATCTTATGAGATTTACGCGGACTTATCTTTAACACGACATTGAAATCATGAATAAAGAAACAACCTTGAAGATTCGCCTTTTACTTTGATGTCCTTTAATATCTGATACTCTACCACTTAACTCTCGGCTTACTTAACTTTTCGTGCTATTAGAAGGTTAATAAGTGACTATGCCCTTTTACGTTGATGTTCTTGTACCATCTGATATTCTACCACTTAACTCTCGGCTTACTTAACTTTTCGTAATATTAGAAGGTTCACCAAGTGACTATATCCTTTTACTTTGATGTTCTTGTGCCATCTGATACTCTACCACTTAACTCTCGGTTTACTTAAATTTTCGTGCTATTAGAAGGTTAATTAAGTGACTATACCCTTTTACGTTGATATTCTTGTACCATCTGATATTCTACCACTTAACTCTCGGCTTACTTAACTTTTCGTAATATTAGAAGGTTCACCAAGTGACTATATCCTTTTTGCTTTGATGACCTTGTACCATCTGATACTCTACCACTTAACTCTCGGCTTACTTAACTTTTCGTGCTATTAGAAGGTTAATTAAGTGACTATATCCTTTTACTTTGATGACCTTGTACCATCTGATGCTCTACCACTTAACGCTCGGCTTACTCACTTTTTGTACTATTAGAAGGTAAACAAAGTGACCAAACCCTTTTACTTTGATAACCTTGTACCATCTGATACTCTACAACTTAAATCTCGACGCCCAGATGTTTGCGCTATAAAAAAGGTTAACTAAGTGACTATATCCTTTTACTTTGTTGCCCTTGTACCATCTGATACTCTACCACTTAACTATCGGCTTATTTAACTTTTCGTGCTATTAGAAGGTTAACTAAGTGACTATACCCTTTTACTTTGTTGTTCTTGTACCATCTGATATTCTACCACTTAACTCTCGGTTTATTTAGCTTTTCGTGCTATTTAAAGGTCAATTAAGTGACTATACCCTTCTACTTTGATGACCTTGTACCATCTGATACTCTACCACTGAACTCTCGGCTTACTTAAAATTAAATATAAAAATATTTATTGTATGAGCCAGGAGATGTCCTGCCATAGTACGAATTCAACGTAAATAGGGCTGTCCACTTTTGTAATTTCTATCAGCAAGATTGTTGACCCCGCCGCGGTGAGTGACATCATATGTAACGTGTAAATAATTTGCTGCTTTTAAGGAGCTGGGTCAAGTAACTGTTTTCTTGAAGTAACTGACAACAAATTGACAAATTATCAGTGTAATATTCTGACAGTTTACAGTTTTTTTTTTATTATTATAAAACTTTCCCTTACCCTACAAATCTGCGCGTGGAATTAACGAGAAGCCTCTAACTTTCACTTCTAGAGAAAATATATATAACTCATGTGATTCTGTGATAACACAATTTTGGGGCACGTACGTGGCATAAAGTAAATAGATTACAGGCCTGGCAACGTACAACTATAGGCAGTACTTAACAAAACTGATGCTGAATGTTTATGCGGAAGTACAGTTTGTGTTAAAGAACCAGGCCGTCCACACATGACTACAAAATGACTATGTATTCTATATGATTTTCACAAATGACTTGACCCTTGAGACGTTAGTTGGAGCTTTCAGAATTTCGTCACGTGAAGTGATCGACAAACTTGAACCAATTCAATGTAACTTTCTTCCAAACAGGATAGTATTATTTGAGAAAAAAAGCAAAATGAACATCAGTTAACTTACAATATGTGTACTTCGTCAACCCAGATGAATTAAGAGGGCAATAATATTCAACAGAAAATATAATAATAATAATAACACAGCAATTTATTTGCTCTTACGTTTTGTATATAACGGTAAAAGATATTTAAATCTCCAGCAACAGACTGAAAGCCAACGTGCTGAATTTAAACGGAAAGATCTAGTGTTGGTTTTGGTTAGCTCCCTGCAATTTAACGCCTCTGCAATGTCATTTTTTTCTCTCAGGTAATTCGCATGTTGGTGGTAGTACTGCTGGTGTTTACTCTCTGCTGGGGACCAACAACCCTGGTCGATGCATTCCGTGCTCTCCGATACCCATTGTTTGGGATTAAACAGTCTGTTATTAATCCAGATGTGTCGTTTGTTCTCTACACTATTGCCATTTGTAACAGCTTCTTCAATCCTATTATATACTTCTCCATGTCAAGGTTAGTGCTCTACGTCTTGTTATTCACAACTCAATCCTGTTGAACAAATGTTCAGCCATTACAAGTCATCGGCTCTACAACTGTAATCGTATTATCGAAACAACCTGTAGAATGAATTTTAATGGGATAGTGTTCATATTCAAACATTTTACTTACGTAAGTCTGAATATTATACATAAAATAACACTGTTGACTACATGCTATTCTCATAGTTACAAACAGATATGTTCCTTTCAATTCTATTCATGATATTTTATTGTAAGCCGTATATCATTTCATGGTCCATAGCTAATTTAAATGGTTAAACCTATTTGGTGAAATTACCTATAAATCATGTAAAAATCTAACAATACAAATTTACTGGATTGCACCTATATGTATAAGAGTCCTGTTAATTTTCCTCAACAGACAATTCAGACAATTTGTATTGTCAACATGCAAGAAGCCCAGAAGGACAACGAAGTCCACAAGCTTTGAGTCAAGTCAAGCGAAGACGATGTCGGAGTCAGTGTCACAGACGTTAAGCACGTCAACCACCCAGAAAACGCAGATTTAGATGGTCGGAGTCAGTGTCACAGACGTTACATGTCGGAGTCAGTGTCACAGACGTTAGGCCCGCCAACCACCCAGAAAACGCAGATTTAGATGGTCGGAGTCAGTGTCACACACGTTACACATCGGAGTCACTGTCATAGACGTTAGGCCCGTCAACCACCCAGAAAACGCAGATTTAGATGGTAGGAGTCAGTGTCAAAGACGTTACATGTCGGAGTCAGTGTCACAGACGTTAGGCCCGTCAACCACCCAGAAAACGCAGATTTAGATACTTCTTCCCTATACTTGTTTACGCAAAAATCAGTGAAGGGAAATTATCTGACTCAACAAATGAAAACTTTATCGGACATGGAATTAAAACAAAGAGTTTTACATGGCCTGATAAAATCAATGGTAGCATATTGTTTATCCGAAATGCATCAATTGCCGCGGGAGTAATAAACATATTTTTGTAGCTCAAAATGTCGAAAGACGCTTTAATTTAAAGAAAGCAAAACCAATAGCTTCTGTTTGGCCGCATTTAAGCTATATACATATGTAACAAATACAGAGAGAAGTCTAACCAGTCTGTGCACTTATTCTAAACCGTGACAGTATCTAGCAGCATATCGTCATTCACACAACCACGCGGTATTCTTGCTGCTAAATATGGCCCTCTCCGAGTTGTTCAAAGCTTAACTTGTGCGTGTCATTGTTTTAGGAGACGTTGTATAATTTACCTTGAACTCCCTTAAAAATTATTTCTTTCATTTTAATTTAAACTTGACTGACGGTTGGTACATTTAATTTGAAATGTACAACTTTTTATTAATAAACATCTTTTGTACGATGTGTAGTATATAGTTACCTCTACACGTACTTGTTGTCAAATTTATATTAAGCCCGGCGCGGGTCGACTGTGGTCTAGATAATCTGGAAACAACTGGCCGTAATCGACCTGCAAGTAACAGGGTTTGTGTCACAGACGCAACTGTTGAAAACCTGCGATTTTCAGCAACTGCGAGTATTTGACTGATCCTGATTCACTACACGGCTGGTTAGAAACTGAAATAGCCACGCATGCTTAAAGGGTGACCTCGTAATCAAGACAAAATGGCTGCACCCATGCACACAGAGTGTAAACAAATAAGAATTATGCGTGTGTACCAATCAACGTAAACACATAATGAATTTAATACATCTGATGACCTATTCCACACGATTGAGTGAGTATATGGTATATAAGCCATGCGCACGGTTTTCATTTTGTTTCTCTAAAACTTATGTTCACATAGATTTTGCCAATTTATTAAATACCAGTTTCAGACTATCCCAATTAAAACATAGGCCTACTTGTAAAACCATTATTAATAGCCAATTTCCTATTCAACCAATGAGGCCTTCGCTTTATAAAAGATATGAGTGGTATCCATTTGGATCTGTTGTCATTTCAACAACACGATATAATCTACTCGGTTTACAAAGTACAGTACTGATTTCGGTCAAGGATTATCGTGTCTATCAAAAAACTCTTTTAAAGAGCGGTCCAATAGACATGGTTGGGCATTTGAAATATGGCTGTGAACACCATAGCAAGGCCGCTGGCCCTTGAACTGATCAATCGACCTATGACGCTAGCTCACCTCTACCGTGTGATTTGACTCTCTTGTTGCATTGTTATACTAAATAGTTCGGTTTTATTTCTTTATTTTCTTTGCTGTTACCTTATGTATATCGATTGTTTTTTCGTACGCAATGCGCTTGATGTTCTATGATGCGTTTATCGATCACGTATTGCTTACAGCGATAAATATACCGCTAATGGGCTAAACTAAAAAGGTCAATTTACGCAAAAGCCGATAATAGGAGAGGACGGAAGGTACCCGAGATAGGTGATCTGGAACAATAATGAACTCCACTCTGTCGGCTTTTTTGATGGCCAAGATATCTTTCATGTGATCATATTTATGCGATAACTGTCTCCACCTGATCGGAGACACGGTCATGTTGGCAGAACTGAAAGCAACAGTCGCCGGAAAGTTGATCTAGCTTGTGAATGGATACAACTGGACATCAGTCAGTTGCTGCCAGTCAAAAAAGGAGCTTGTAGGTCGGTCAAATCCGCGTCTGATCAAAGGCTCCAACATACTCCAAGTTGCCATCCGTTCAGCTGCTCTCAATCGCAAGTTGCCCTGCGCCAGCCTTTCAGCGATTTGCAGTATATATATATTGTAATAAAATACTAGAAGCGTTGTAAGAAAACTGATTCTGTAATAAAAATACAGATATTGTGATATGAGATTAGTTCCCCATAAATTCGCACAATATCAGCGAACGGTGGATAACCTGAGGGGTTACCTTTTATTTCGACCCTGCTAATTTTATCGATACTAATTTTAAAAGTCCAGGAAATTTGGCTTGTGGTCAATTGAAAAAAATAAATTCAATAAGCATTCAACTGCTTGTTTTTGTAAACAAAATATTCTGTTGCTTCTCTGTCAAATAATGGGAGCATACTCATATATATCTGATAAAAAAATATAATTTTGCCTCGTCGGTCTGTTCAGTCGAAACATTCCTCTGAAAGATGGTACATTAGAAACACGATATAGCTCGGTTAATTGCCCGACCATTGTTAGTCTTAATAATATTTGGGCAAAATGACAATAGAATGCAAAGAGAATCGCACACTGGGTTTTATCAGGCATGTTACAGCGGTTATTCTCAACAATATTCAATTAATAACTCCTATAAATGTTTAACAAAAAGGCAAACGTCATCTATGATTCATAAGACGTCTGTTTAGTATATATGAGACATTGAAACATACCCTGCATGTACCAGGCTGGTTTGTTGAAGAGGGGATATTAGAAGGTAAAATGGTACAATACATTTTCACAACGATTGTGATGTGATCATATCATTACAATATCAAATGTACCTTGCTCCTAAAGTAACACTTTTTGGTTGACATCTAAGTTAAATGTGCCTTACATATATTGTGGTATTAGTCGTGACTTGTTATATAACGAGACAGGTTTTGTACCTCTGTCACAGCGAAGGCAACGCCATAAGCTTTGTCTATTTTACAAAATGTACCACGATTTAACTCCTCTGTATCTTTCGTGCCTAGTTCCTAATGTAATATCTGAGAATAGCCAATACAACCTCAGGAACGCCCACAATGTAAATGTACCATACAGCAGAACCTGTCTATATGGAGATTCTTTTCTTCCAGCTACGGCGAGATTGTGGAACGATCTTGGTCTAAGTATAAGACAAGTTGATTCGTATCGTTTTTTTTAAAGAATCTCTCAGTGATGCAGACAAAATGGTTCCTAATTATTATTCTACAAGTGATCGCGTATCAGAAGTTATTCACGCACAATTTCGCTTGCATTGTTCGTTATTAAAAGCTGATATGTACAATAGATTCATTGCAGACACAGCCACATGTGAGTGCGGTTATCATTATGAAGATGCAGCTCACTTCTTTTATTATTGTGCCAAGTACGACGAGCAACGATGGGACATATTCGGGAACTTAGAAAACATGCCAACGTTAGATACGTTGCTCTATGGTGACGACCAGTAAACGGATAATGAAAATAAATATATTTTTGATAAAGTGGGAAGATATATAAGTAAAAGCAAACAATTTGAATTACAGTAATCCTGTGGTGGATGAAATGAACGTGTCGCAAACAAAAATTAAATTATACATGATCTTATAGTAACATCTCCATCCTTCTGGTAACTATGCAATGCAAGATACAACAAAATCAGCAGTTTTTAAGCATTTAAATTTTTTATTTCATTTTTTATTTTATTTTACATTTACTGTATTTAAGATGCATAGCTACCATTGTGTAAAATGATGATTACGTAAGATGCGGGAGAGGTTTTGATATAGGTATAGTTGTCCTGTTCACCAATCCCTGTTTCTATATTTATATGGAAAATAAATATTGTTTAAACCAAATGTGCCTTACATACAGTTCAACCATCATTTGTAACCCTTTCGCCCTTTCAAGTAAATACCCACAAACCTATCTTGAGAAACACAACGGTCGATATAAGTGTAATACTAGGTAGTTTTATAGAGTTGAACATTGTACTGATTAAGAATTGTGAAAACGTCCAAATTGTTACTAATTGTTGTACCCCTACGTTTGCTTATTTTATTGAAAATGTCCAAACTGTTACTAATTGTTGCACTCCTACCTGTGTTTATTCCATTAAAAACGTCCAAACTGTTACTAATTGTTGTACCCTACCTTTGTTTATTCCATTAAAAACGTCCAAACTGTTACTAATTGTTGTACCCCTACCTTTGTTTATTTCATTTAAAACGTCCAAACTGTTACTAATTGTTGTACCCCTACCTTTGTTTATTTCATTTCAAACGTCCAAACTGTTACTAATTGTGTACCCCTACCTTTGTTTATTTCATTTCAAACGTCCAAACTGTTACTAATTGTTGTATACCTACCTATGTTTATTTCATTGCAAACGTCCAAACTGTTAATAATTGTTGTACCCCTACCTTTGTCTATTTCATTGAAAACGTCCAAATTGTTACTAATTGTTGTATCCCTACCTTTGTTTATTTTATTGGGTGATTGTATGGCTCCCAGAACAGCAATGCTTTCTTAGCTATTGCCTTAACGGGCCAGACACAGAAGACAATCTGACCTGTTAGCCCGCTCAAAACCTGTAGATTCCCACAATGTCGCACTGACCTCTGATGTTGAAGGTACAATATCAGGAGGTACATAGCTGTATTTATATTCTGCTATTGTTGTGACAAAAGCAGTCTGCATGCAATCCTCATCTTGTCAGAAAAGTTAAGATTTCAACATTAAGGGGTTAAATGGCATATATGTACAATGCGAACGACATTATGGCAAATGCAAAGTATAGCTGGACATTCAACATATAAACAACAGAACAGAGGTCCTGCTAACATTTAGATAGATATTTGACATAAAAAGAATGATAATGTTGTCAAAACTAAAATTTAAAATATGCATCCACTCCATTATACCCATACAATGTCGATCTCTGTTGTTTGTACATATGCTATTGTGTCACTACATGTATGTTATACACATTAATCTAGTATTTATTCATATTGAAAAATACAAAATTCTGTTATGTTGGTTCAGTTGCCAAAGGTAGAAAGACGATTTAAAAAATCTGTCTAGTATTTATAAACTGGACACTTTTTAATAATAATGGACAGGAGAAAAGCTGTGGAATGCAATTATTTTGGAGCCGATTAGACTAAATAGATCAGTAAATTCAAAGCACGTTTATCAAAATATAAACAAGGCTATATGAACCCATAACCAATATTATCTAAATAATCCTATTTGATCTTTTTGATAATGGTCATCCAGTGTCCGATTTAGAGATTGCGGGATTTCTCGTGATTCGGCATTCATATATGTATCATAAACAGCAATTTAATTGTTAGCCTTCATCGACATTGTAAATTAACCTTAAGTTTACGACAGAGGTTAAAATAACAAATGGGCAATTAACCTTTGTCTTGGAAATCGCTCAAGATTACAGTACGTTTGTCGTGGGTAGGTTGTCTTTATGTTTGATGGTATCATGTCGTTGTTGGCTAGATGCTGATTTATCACCACATAATTCCGGAATTTCAAAACATCTTCCATGTACAGGTTCAATGTTTCTGTTCATTCCAAGCGCTAATTGTCAATCGATGTTTTCTATCAAATCTGATCTCTAGTTAATAAAAGTAATAAAACCCTGGGCGATTAACCCTGTCCAAACCTATATTAACTCCCCATGTTCACGGTGAACACATCTGGGAATTAGGATAACACCATGGACACACAGACTCACTGGTAAGTCAGACTCAGCTTAATTTACAATATACGTCTTAAAGACATTTTTTTACTTTTAGATGCCGTATTTCCTCCCAATTATCTGGTATTATACTTTAGAATAACGGGCGACGTATTTAAGGGATGAACAATATAAATAAAAGAGTCGAGCGAAAATCGTTGGCCATTATTATTGTGTTTACCATTTTCAGTTATTTCTGAGATCCACACTGGGAATGCAAGTGGGCTAGCCGAACGATATAACCGGCGGGTTATAGTTTCACCAACAGCAAGCCATTGTCCTTTGCCATTGTAATAACAAAATCAGTTTAATTACTCGATTCGATAACCTCACGTAATGTGTAATTGGTGCCTATAAATTCCGAATCAACCAACCGGCGCAACTGTAAATTCTGGATATCAGGAAAACTGCTCTTGGTTAGCATTAAATGTGTAAGCCAAATAGTATTAAAGAGTTGTTGAATATCTAATGAATAACAATCAATAACATGAAAACAAAAACGACGTGAAATAAACAATCAACCAATACCTCTTTTAACTGATCTGATCCCATAAAGATTTTGAGGTTGGCCTGTTTTGAACTCATATTCATAACCTAGACGCTCCGAATCCGCCCTGAATCGATATTAATACTTTTGCTAGAATATATTACAATTCTTAAAAGTAGTGACACTATTTTAAAGAAAACAATATAATACGTTAAATATATATTTTTCGTCTTAATCTACGTTTTATTGTTTTGTAATATATTAACGTTGACAATACATTCCAAAGATTTACATTGACAAATTACACAGATTATTTTTTAAGAAAGTTACCAATCCGTAAAATATTAATACAAATCGGACAGATGACAAGATGGTTTATCTGGATTTTGATTTGAGTATTCTCTCACACTTTTATCTATGAACAAAATCTATGACTGTTTTCAGGCTTGTCTTCATCACCTGGTTGGTCTGCATGGGCGAGCTGGCAGATGGACAAAATCTTCTTCGAAATTGTGCAGAGGAAATAATCGGCTGTGGAGTGACAGTCGGGTCAGACCTTGACACCATCCAATGCAATTGCTTTGCTTTCCTTGACATCGGCATACCATTCGACTTTGATCTGTTCTGTGCGTGAGTATGACTAAACTAAATCTGTCATTGTGAAATTATGTTTTTCATTTCAAAGATTTCTGAACACAACGTCTTATTGTCCATAGTCAGTCTACAATTATGTACCGGTATACAAAATGTAGGCTTGTTGATATCCTTCCTTATCTTGCGAATATCTGAAGTGGAACATAAGCAACATAAACATAAATGCAGTAGTTCCAAAGATTAGTTTCGAGTAATACAGAGTAACAGAAACTAGAACCAATGAAATCATGATAATAAGTACAGATGTCGGCATTATCATAAATGTATTATCTATACCAAAATTACTTTCCTTTTCAGATTGTCTTATCGTGTAAAAAAAACTATTAACGGACGTTTTTCTGCTCTATTTTGGCTAAAACTAATAGAATTGATAGCGCCTTGCTTCGTACATGTCAGTGTATATTTGAACCCAATAAAAGTGGATCAAACGTGGAAAACATAGCACAATAACGTGCTGAAATTCAACGGTTATCTTCGAGCTTAAACGATAGTTCCCCGCAGCTCAGACCACTGATGGGATTGCAATTCAGCAATATCTGCACACCAATATGGCCGCCATTGAATATTTCACATGTTATATTATGTGTCTGACACACGATAACATGAAAACCAATTAATATATTAACTTCAGACGTGGGGAACCTATCTCCCTCCTGTTAGGAGGATGGATGGGATTGTACCCCACCAATTCTACAAACAAATATGACCGTCATTGCGTATTTCACTTAGAAATTTTGTAGATATGATAACTTTAAAATATTTAACTCATTATTTTTACATTTCCTCTTTCTCAAACCGTGACAGGCATTACGCAGTTTGCAATGTTCAAGGCTGTATTTGTTGTGGACAAGATAATGCGATGAGGGATAATACACAGTGTATTGATTTGGTACACTTTCAACATATACACTTTGGTGGAGAGCCGCTAGTTTGTAATTAGCTTCTAACATTACGATAGCTTCTAAAATTACATTAGCTTGTAAATAAGAAATAAACAAAAATGTTGTTCAGCTACCACAAAGTCCTAACCGAGCTATACAGTTCATACGTACATCAACTGACATGCGCCGGGCTATACAGTTCATACAGCAGCTGGCATGCGCCGAGCAATACAGTTCATATAGTATCTGACATGCACCGATCTATGCAGCTCATACAACAGCTGACATGCGCCGTGCTATACAGTTCACACAGCAGCTGGCATGCGCCGAGCTATACAGTTCATACAGCAGCTGACATGCGCCGAGCTATACAGTTCATACAGCAGCTGACATGCGCCAAGCTATACAGTTCATACAACAGCTGACATGCGCCGAGCAATACAGTTCATGTAGTATCTGACATGCGCCGAGCTATACAGCTCATACAACAGCTGACATGCGCTATTTGTATATCACAATGTCGATATATTTAATGTGGTCAGAACGTTAACAGACAGATGTACTGCCTAAACCGTCCCGTTTGTTGTTTTACTGTCAAAGATTATAATCGTGGGTGTTGTATTGATATACGGTCGCTGGAAAGGAAATGTCCGCCGTTTTCAACTTGGCAATGTGGAAACCTTATTTGTATTCAAAATGTGGCCTACAGGTTTTATTTGGCACAGTGCATAAAGCATAAAGCCGAACTTCTATTATTGTAGAATTTCGTTGTATTGAAACATTCCATCGTACATTAATTAACTATAGGTGTTCAAATATTCTGAAGTAATGTGTGATAATCTTATAATTTCAGTCTTCATGACACTCCGCCGGAATGCTGCCCATGTCAAAACGCATTATTTATGACAGATAAGGCCTCATCACAAGCACTAGAATGTGCTGACAAGCGAGAGCTACGCAAGTTGAAGAGATTGGTTAAAAAAGCCACAAGAATTGGACAGAGGATTGCTAAGAGGTGCCCGGATGGGATTGTTAGTATACGTTTTATTATTCTGTCGTTTTTCTTTAACGAGATAGAGGTTATATTCTCAGTCAACAAGATATGACTAATTTCAAGGCAAAAAAAATGTCATGATTTTGTAAGCGTGAATTACATACAGAATGGCTATTATTATTTGCCAGGGAGCTTTGGTCATGTATGGTCTCTATTTACTGTTTTAATGTAAGGCAAAATTTATAGACTTATATAAAAAAAATATATGATGTATTTGATAGATATTTGCCGAATCTCTTTACTAGGTCAAGTCTAAAGGTTTGTCCTTTGTAAAAAAAAACACTCAACAATTATTATAACCTGATTGACTTAAAAATGCAGTTTAAAAAGGGTGTATGCTTTGTCATCCGGGAAATGCTAGTCCTCGGGCAAATAGTTTTGTTATTGAATTAACAGTATCATAAAGTATAGTATAGGAAATAGATACCACTATACATACAGGTGTGTTAAAAACTGTTAGGCTAAACACGATTTAAGACACAAGGTGTGTGTTAGTTGTGCACAATATATCCGCCTAAACTCATTGATTAGTACGGGTTGATGGTGGGAACTGCCGGTGTTTTGGCGCCGCTGTCTGTTTCCAGTGTTGATGACGATTTATTTCAAGAATCGGGCCTGTAAGCCGTCATATGTGTGAAATAACATTACTAACCGGGTTTAAACCTCAATCAAACAAACAATATAAATTATTTATTGTCTATGTTTCCTTTATTTGATAACATTTACGGCAAGCTATGAAATACCTATATCAACCATTCAATTACAAAAGTTAAAAGAATTAATTTACATTAACTGTTGCCTAAATTGGCCTCTAAACACAGAATACCCTCTTTTATATATTTTTCACAGAATGAAACTTGTTGCCCATCTAAGCTTTTACGGAGGGTTGACAGCTTAACTTTGGCGATAAAGGTTTTGTCGACAAATATTGAGGCAGAGTGTGACGAGAGCTAAGAAGTAAGAGGAGAGCGGTGATCATTTCAGCATGCACAGATTTGCCACTTATCCGGTTTACCTAAGACCGAACAATTCATCGAATCTTATATTTAAACTTGTACTTTTCAACCCATCAGGTTCTTGCAGTCGATAAATAAATCATAAAGAAAAACATAGAGAGTACATATATTATATTTTGTTGGCTTGCTTTAGTGATTCACGCTTTATAGTAGAGAGGACTGTAATATTAAAGGGGAAGAATGTTAAAAAAAAAAACAGCCATTACCTTTTTTGTAGGATTTCCAATGAATGCCACTTAAACTAAACTAGTGTAATTCAAATGTATGATGGACTGGTTATGCCATGTTTTATTTATGATTTTGTTTTGGTACTGCACAGCAATCTAGGCTGTGAGAGAATAAAGTGGTGCTTATAACACACCTACTCCCATTTTAACAAGTCCTGCTTAGTGTTAACATGACCAAAACGTCATCATCGTCAGACAGATAGTACAATTATACATAGATACGGCAAACAATTAGATTAAAACTATAAACACAGTCGCACACGCAGCCGGTCATACTGGACAGTAGCAAAAGTCTCATTACGACACCAGGTCAAAATGAACTATGTCACTTTTCCTCTTTGCTTCGATTTAACATGCTCACAGAGCAGCAACAATGATATGTTCTTAACGAAATACATTTTGAATGCACCCAAGTGATCGAGTGGAGTCCTTTTGGCAATATCATAGCAACGATGCCGCCACAAAGTTCACATAGTCAACATAGTTACCGCTCTAGGCACCACGACACTTGGTGCTAGTCTGAAAACCTTCTCCGAAGAGAAGAAAGCTATCTGGTAAAATTACTTGTCGCCCCAGATAGGAAGTAAGCAAACGATTTACTACTGCTCAAACATCCTTTGCAAATGGACAGTTTAAAAACAAATGTTCAAACGATTCCGTTGGCTGTACTACACATTTGACAAGCATCCGAAGCCGTGACATTCGCACGAACTAAATTTGTCCCTACCAATAGTTGCCTATGCAGCAAGAGCCAAACTATAACTTTATCCCTGTTGACACCAGGGGTACCATAACTCGAATGAAAAACATTCTCCCAGCTAGATGGACCCGTTACCCACTTTAACAGCGCATCAGGTGAAACTTCTTCCATGGCACAAAGACATCCGTACCAAACTCTAGATGGAATACCGGTAATTACACGATCGTTTACTGAGAATGGACACTCACCTCCCTGGTCCGG
>JAVFBZ010153715.1:0-18827 GCA_032466195.1 Katharina tunicata
CAACCGATTTAACTGTAAATATTGAATAGCGGTTCATAACTTTTGTCGAGATGATGGATTATACGTATACAAACTGACGTAGGTTGATATTATCAAGTATATTTGCAGATATTTGCTTTATTATACTTCCGAAAATCTTTTTGTCGGAAGTAAAAATGTCATATCACTTCTGTTGCCCACCTCGCGTATCAGCCCAGACGAAAACAACAACACATAATGCGCCTTGGCTGATTTCTTAAGCTATGTGAACCCCAGAAAATTCAAACATAGTGTAGCTCAGGGAAAAACTATTTACAAATTGCAAGGACACTCCAGATTAATCAAGAGTATCATTAGAGTTCAGTATTATAACAATTTAACACTGCTGAATCTGTCTTATTTCAGCCGGCTAAGAAACCAGATCCCAAGGGGAAGGCTGCCCCAGCCAAGAAGAAGGAAGGAGGAGGAGGTGGTAAAGCCAAGAAGAAGGTTCGTTTGTTGACAGTGTTTAACATTACATTGTTTTGGGCATGCATTGATACTTTATTTAATGATTAATTGGCTTAATATTTGTGGTTGTTTTGTGAGAGCTTCCTGTGCCCTGGTGATTTCTGAAGTTAGGGACTCTGAGCTCAGGGAGCCATTTGTGTGTGGAGTCTTGTCCTGGTCCTCTGTTGCCAGTGTCCGAGGACATGTTCCTTCGCCCATTAGGGTGGCATGCCGTGATATGAATGAAATTACCATGAATAAGGCTAAAAAAAACACTAATCAAACACCCATTTGTCATGTTTCTAAACAGTGACACCAGGGCTGAAAGTCTTAAGTACATTGCCTTTGGTGCCACTGAAATGGCATGGTATTCATTGTATTGGCATAAAATCCAAATTAAACATGCCCATAGCCTTGGGTTATGGCGTGTATATTGTCTTGCCCTCCATTTACTTTTGGAATTTCCTAAACAAGGAAATCTGTCGGCTACAAAGAAATTGTTGTCTTTTACAAGGTTATCTCCTCAATGTATGCTTTAACACCAACTAAAACCGGCCCAGGAGTATGATATTAAACAATGCATGTTTTCTTAATGCTTCTGATTGTAGAAGTGGTCCAAAGGAAAAGTGCGAGACAAGTTGAACAATTTGATATTGTTTGACAAGGCCACCTATGATAAACTGTACAAAGAGGTTCCTAGCTACAAGCTGATCACTCCATCCGTGGTATCTGAAAGATTGAAGGTCCGAGGATCTTTGGCCAGAGCTGCTCTTCAAGAGCTTCATGCCAAAGGTAAGTGTTTATTTTTAGGACAATTCAAGTTTTTATCTGGTGTAATGGTGTTTGCTCTTGTTGCACCATGGAAATAAAAATAAGTAAAATTTAATTAGCAATTTTTAGGATCCTGTATATTGATAACACAGAGGTATTTTCAACCAAAGAATTTGATCCAACATTATACTAGTTAGCTAAAAATGACCATGCCAATTTATCATGTAGATCTGTAACTTAACTCCCTATCATAACAATTAAACTGTTTATTTGTATGCTATATTGGGTATTATTTAATTCAAATGTTTCCTATTCTTATAAATAACCTTAGTCACATACGTGTTAGTCTGTATTTTCAGAATTTGTCTTTTCACAGAATCGTATGAATTATATATATTTTCATCAAAAAGTAAAAGTAAGATGCATTCCATTAATTCTACCCCCAGATTTGAAGATAAAGGTAGTTTTAAAGCCACAAAAAAAACCCTGAAAATTCTGCCAGAAATTTTAATTGGAAATGTGTCAATCTGCTGTCACATCTCAGACTCACTTTGATGTACCGACTTCATTCCGAGTCAACTGTGTTAGCCACACCCCTTACAAGCTTCAAAATATTGGCTTGTTACAAACAAGGTCATTCACCGCGGCTGGATCAGTCATTGGGAAAAATTTGGCCAGCCCTATTTCTGTTAAATTCGAATAACTGCTACATTTCTCCTGGCCTGTACAAGCTTTGTACCCAATGAATAATTTTTATTTTAACGTGACTGTTTTAAGTTTTGAACAAACATCAAATCTTTTATAAAATCAAGGCAAACGGAATTAGTTGAAAAATCCAAATTTTGGGAGCGTATGTGACTTTAATAAGCTCATGATGACAAATGACCAGAAATAGAAAAGTTGGGTTAAATTGGTTCTCTGGCAGTGATTGGATGTTCACTTTTTAAAGACACCAGTCCAGGTGATATAATACATGTATTTGTTTGTATGCTTTCAGGTTTGATACGGTTGATATCCAAACATCACTCCCAGGTTATCTATACCAGAGCCACAAAGGCAGACGCGGCGGAGGAGGCGCCAGCAGCTGCAGCAGAAAAAACAACAACATAAATATCTCATTAAATGTAGCTTGGAGGAATAAAAAAAATTGAAACAATGTAAATGTATTGTGCTTTGTGAATTGATGCAGCCCACTGTTTAATGAATGTTAGGAAATCCACCAGGTGGGAGCCTTCTGTGCCATGGTGCTCCATGGGTGTAGGACGAAAGTGGCATCAGGAAGGGGTTATGTGTTGGTTTTTTGTCCTGTAAATGTATTGGGACGTCTTCTATGATCATTTAGGGTGGTTTCATTTTACCCATTGGGCTGGCACACTCATATAAGTGAAATAACCTGTCCTTAAGTTATACGTTTAACCCCAATCAATCTTGTGATTATTTACTGGTGGTGTGTCTAATCATTATAATTATGCATAAAATGAGCAACAAACATTTTAAATCAACAGGTTTCATGCCTAGAGCTAGTCGCCAGACCTCTCGCGTTAACTTACGATCCGCGAAGAGGGTCTGGTAAAGGTGCATTTAAAAAGTTTAACATAACACCGGTACGTGAAATCACTGAGCTCGTGTTCTGAGAAGTCCTTTTCAAAAATATTTACCCCCTGCTTAGTGTTACGTAAACCTGTTTACTACATGTTCTTTTAAGCACGGGATAAATATGCTTCAAACTGGAAAAAAAATAAATCTAGAATGAATTAAGTTGTGCTTAGACAGATAGGTTTTGGGCTGTATTTAATGTTTGCCTTCTTTTTGAAAAGGACATCAGAACACGAGCTCGGTGATTTCGGGAGCGGTGTTATTTTAAACTTTTTAAATGCACCTTCACCAGACCCTCTTCGCATATCGTAAGTTAACGCGAGACTAGTCTAGAGCTAAATTTCAATAATGTTGCCGCAAAATCAGATAGTTATTTGTTAGAGATGCACGACATGCCTATTGTGATTTTCTCTGTGTGAACAAAACACTTGCTCAACCCAGACAAGACTAGAAACAAACCGGAGTCAACACTAAAAAAAACAATGCATAGTTTATTCACACGGATGTGTAAACTTCTTGAAATACACGTCATGTAATAATAACTGGTATTATAAAAAATAATACTATCAAGATAAACCACCGAGTTTGATAGGAAGTATTGTTTTTAGTCTTTTAGAAAGTTACTTGACAATGTTTATTTTTTGGGGATAACAATTAGATAGATTGCATTTAACAAAATTCTCAGGAATGGTACTGAATAGCAGCAGTAAACACTAGCCACCTGAGACCACTAGGCCATCCGGACTACCACAAAACTAGGTTTTAAAGCCAGCAAAGAGTCCAGATAGACGTTCACTACCCCTGCTATTCATAGCCTTTCTTGAAACATCAAACATGTGGTTATTGATGAAATGTTGTAGAAACACTATTTCAACTAACCATTCCTTGCAAAGTATTCAGAAACATGTAAAAAACATTAACAAATGTATAAGTTCTCAAGTCGGCATAAAAACAAGTAAATTCATGAAACAAAAAAAATATTGAAATTATAAAAATAATCTAGTAGAGATCTTGAACCAATTGCATCAAAAATTGTCAGATCTGCTCAGCTGAGACAATTTTCAAACCCGTAAGTTTGTCCGATTGGTGTTTTACGCCGTACTCGCGGTAATTTCACTTATATGATATGGCGTACCAGCTCAATCGGTGAAGGAAACCACCGTAAACGATGCTGGCAACATGCAAGACAGGACAAAACATTTACGAAACGGGACACAACAGATCTCATCCTTAGCCCAGAGAGCACCAGTATCTATGAAATAACTTAATCAAATAGCATTGATGGTAGTTGAATAAAATGTATCAGAGTATCAGCTAGGGCGCAAAGTTGAGCCGACACCTTGTATATTGAAAGAAAATAAAAAAAATGACTAAATAGCATACTATGGCATTTGTAAACCTGTACATATGTCTGTTTGTGACCATGTTCAAAACCTCTGTTAGAAAATAATTTGATTTTTGATTGGTGTTTAACGTCATACTTACTATTTCACCAATATGACGACTTATTATATATTATTAATTTGCGTTGTATGGGTGGAAAACCAAGAAGAAACCTCGCAAAAACCAGCCGCGAACTACGCAGCCACCGGAAAATTTATTTTTGAATATCTTCAACAGTCAAACACAATATCTAATACTATTAGATTTGTGGACCAATTAAATGTGGTCAGGTTCACATTACTGCATATAACACATTTTGGTTTGTTTGATTGGCACATTACATCATGCTCAAGCTGATTTGGGTCACATGATAGCAGGCCATTTGGGTTGTGTAGTACAAATCAATTCCATGTTTAAAACTTAACGAAAACATTACAAAAATAATCTGTATTAAATAAACAGGTGTCTTGGATCACATCCTGGCAGCGACTTTTTCCACCTCTAGTTTAGCGTTATAGATACAGTCGTTAACACTGGGGCCTTTGTACGAAGCTCCAACATAACTAATGGGAAGTCCAGCTGATTCAGTGAAATTCTCAATGGTCTCCAACTTCTTCCAATGGCCCACCAGGTACTGAGGAATGCAGTTCTGAAAGAAAGTATGCAATATGCTTTTATGTTACTACAACCAACAAGAATAGAGCAACCAGTAGTCCCCATTTTCCGGAAACGGTCCCCATATTTTTGTTTGTTTGTTTGCTTGCTTGGTTGGGGTTTTACTCCACTAAGGTTTTGGTGTCATATGTCAACTATCTGTATTAATTTTTGTTCCAGGAAATGTCCGTATTTTTATATTCACAGAAGTGGAATATTTAAATTTTTATGCAGTCAAAATTGTCACTTTAGAAGTATTCGGGACACATTTCATTTCACTTTTTTTTATTTTAGAAGTACGAAATTTCTGTTCAGCTTCCACCATTTTTTTAACAAAACTACACAATTCATTTAGCATCAGGCATTCACCATCAGATAATTATGGTACCAATAAATTAACCAAAATTGGCCTCGTTTTATTACTTCAAACATTATCATATTGGATTGTATAATTATATACGACCGCCACATACATTAAATTTTGTCTAGTGAAGGCTGTACCACTGAGCGTTTGTTTGATTGGAGCCTGGCGTCGAAGTTAAGGTTGTTTTTTGCTTATATGACCCAATGGGTGAAGTAAACCACCATAAACAACATGGAAGACGCCACAATACATTTACAGGATGAAAAACAGGACACCACAACAAATCGGCTTTCTGATGACCCTTAGCTCAGAGACCACCAGATCACAGGAAGCTCTCGCGCAACCACCCGCTGCACGACTGAGAGGAACATCCTTTTTAGATTTGTTTACCCAATGTCATACCAGAAGCCTTAAAGGACACCAGAAGTCTTATTATCCTGAAATATGAAACGAGCCAATGCCAATATGCAGCATCTGATTTTGGTTTGTTTCGTTCAGTTTCTTATTCTATAAATCGACTGATGAATCATAGGCAAAACCTAATTAACAAACGGCGGATTGCATCTTTACTTTGCGTATTACAAATTACCCATGATTCCACATCCAATTCAAGTCCTCTGACTGACCACTTTTTTTCACAAAAGGGCTATTTTTAACAATGCCTTCAAGTGAGCCCTTCAGTGCCATTAAAGTGTGTTAATGGCTTGTTTGACACTTCAGGTTAATACACTTCTGGTGATACAGTCTTATACAAATGATCTGAACAATGTTTAAACATAAACCTAATACCTGTTGTATCTTAGTGATGGTGCGTATTGGTTTGACCTGGACCCCTAGGTGAGTAGCCACAGCCGTCTCTGCCAGTGTAGCCAAGTACTGATCACTGAGGTCACCCTGACCCGAGGACTTGAGATTATCAAACCAAGCTCCACCCATCATGCACTGCAAGGCATATATCATTACATTATCAAGAGAATGTTGACACTTGTACAATCATCAGGAAATACATTACATTACAGCATATACTGAAAATTATTCCAAGAAAGGTTTCCATACGTTTCATCAATGTTTAAAGTTATTACATATGATGATTCGCATAAAAAAAGATGATTATGAGTCATAATTAAGTCCATGTAATTTAGATTCATAAATGCCAATCACATAGGTTATGCCCCGCTGCTTTATTCTTATTTCAAGTTTGTTTGTTAAGGGTCGTGTGTTCGATTCTCGCAAGCGTCTCAACCTGCAAAAATTGTCTGAACTAGAATCTGTTCAGTATCAGAGTGTTATCCTAAACACAGTTTGTTTGCTTAATTGAGGTTTTATACTGTACTGAAGGTTATTTCACTCACACCATGGAGTGCCAGCCCAATGAGTGAAAAAAAACCATCCTTAAGGACACTGGCAACACACAAGACAACACATGGTATTTACAGGAATAAAAACAGGACACCAAAACAATTCAGCTTCCTTTAATAGCTCAGAAAACACCAGGGCACAGGAAGCTTCTGCCAAAATAACTGCTCTTGAATAACCTCTACCCGGTACAATGACTGAACAGGTAGTACTAATACTGCATGGATAGTCAAGGCAACTCTTAATGTGCCTTAGGTCATGTAATTTACCCAGCCTCGGAATATTATCTATAACTACAAATCATGATACTCTTAAAGAAGGATATAATAACTCAAAGTTTAGAATATCATTTTTCAAAGTGAGATTAAAACCATAAAAATTAAAAATAGTATACTTGATTCCTTTCATCTCACGTTTGGATTAGCCCATTTTAGTGACACAAACCTCAGACAAGTTTGTCTTTTGTCACTTCTTCATAATCTGACTTACAGTAACTCTTGTGGATGGTTTATCATGGCGATCATGTTGTGGAAATACGCAGGAATCATACACAATACCCAGTATTTTAGGATCTTCAGTGGAAGGTAACAAGTGGCCAAAACCCTTAAATCAAAGAAAAAGTCAATAAATGTTTTCAGCTTGGAAATAATACAAAACTTTCAAGATGAGAGTGAAAATTGCTTAAGCCAAATACATGTACACTTTAACAAACATGAGAAATGACAGCAGAGAAGGTGCCATTGTCATATCCTCAACATTTTGATTGAAATGTTAATTGAGTTCAAATAGCTACTGGATTTTTTCATGCACATGTAAATCTGTTGAAGTGAAGGGCCTAAATAGTTTCTCAGTCAGTAGTATTGAAGGTATGTGGCTGAAAGTTATCGTTAATTTCAAATATAACAGGGTGTTTTTTTATCGTCAGTGTCACCTGAAGGCCCATAAAACAATGTTGAACACTATTGAAAAGAAATATATAAAATCACAAAAAAATATCAAAAGATAATAAAAGTAAAATTAGATGTACACCATTTTCAATCTAATTAATTTTATTGTTTTAATCTTTGTTACTCTTGTTCTTAAAGTTAGTTTTATGCCGTACTTTAGGTTATATCACTCGTGTGAAACCACCCTCAACTTCACTGGCAACACATGACATCATGACACCAGGAGGCATTTGCAGGAAGGAAAACAGCACACCAAAACGGCTTCCTGATGCTCCTTAGCTTAGAGAGCACCAGGACACAGATGGCTCCCACCAACCACCAGTTGTTAAATTAGAAATTTTATCAAATTGATGTAGCAGTAAGGGTCAAAATCTCTTATTGGAATTCTAATTCATTTCCTTATCAAAAAATGAAGGTGACGATGATAATAATCAATTAATGAGATCATTTATATTCAAGTCATACAATAAAAGGATATAATGTACCGGTAATCAAAATAAATACCTGAAACGGAAGCACGTTGTCAGGATATTCCAGGTTTACCACGACGACAGTGACCGAGGGAATGGAGGCCAGGGTCTCTCTCAGTACAGTTAATTCAGGGGGAAGTAACTTAGACAAGGCTGTGGAAAAATAAAGATTTTTGATTTCATTTACTTGTACAGTTATATTTATGGGTAATTTAAATAAAAGATCTACACCCTAAATTATCAACAAATTTGACATTTAGGGTACAAGGTTTAAATAATTTACTGAATTTATCAATGTGAATTTGGAACAAAAACTTTTATTTTCTGGTAGTTTTAAGCCTGAAAATTTCAAGATTGTGTTTCTACATTTCTTATCCTCTGCATAGTTTGTTAAGTAGTAAAAAGGGTCAAGAGCAGTGTAACATATTCTTCAGAGTTACAATACTCTTGTACTATGCAAAACCTATTAGAGGACTGAACCATGGATTCCATACCCAAAAAGGGTCAAATTTGTTGATGATGTTTTGGGTAAAAGTAGTAACAGTCATGTTTTGCAGTCTATGATATCTGGTTAGAGAAAGGCATATTGATTTGTGACATTTCCAGAGATAAGCATATTATTATTTCTTACTTGTAGTTATATACATGTTTTGAAACAGTTACTTCTGTTTTTAAATTTTTTTTCCTATAATTTGTTAGAACTTGAGGAGGAAATAAAATAATATTAGACACATAGACTTACTATTGGCGTATATAGAAGAAAACACATGGTCGGCTTTGAATGTCTCTCCTTCCGTTTTTACCTAGAAAATAATACACTGATTTATTGTTTCGCAACAAACTCAAGGTTATACACAAGTGGTAATATGAATAGTGGCACAAATCACCTAGATCCAGAACCGAGTAAGGATGCCATTTGTGTGACACAAACTTTCTTCATCGCTATTTACTGAATAATAAAATTTACTGTATGGATAATGTGAGATTTATTCCTAGAATATATCAATCAGAGAATCTATCAATGACATTATTCAGTCACATGATCATATTTGAATACATGAGTTTGAAGTTCTGACGTTACAACAACAGAGTGACGTCCCTTTGTGAAATGATGAGTCCAATTATGTCAATCCAAGGTATCCAAGGGAGGTATAAACAATACTGGAAGTTGTCAAATAAAAGTATCTGAGTTTTCATTTAGAGATCATTAAATTGCATTATTTGTTTGTTTTCAAAGCAGTTTAGTACAACTCCATCTTTATAAATTATATTTATAAATTTTATTTTTATTCACAAATTTTTGGCATTTGCATTTCTCGAGTTTATTATAACTTACTCGTGATAATATTTGATTAACATACCACCAGCTGTAAACCCTTTTCACACAAGTAATGAATGTATGTAATAAAACCTATACGTTTCTTTACTTCTTAAATTAGGCTAAATGTAAGTGTGACTATTTTTAAACAAACGTTCAGTCCATATTGAACCCCATTACCTGTAATTTGCCGTCATTGAGTGTAATTCCAGTACATGGACTGCCCTGTCTGACCTCCACCCCAGGGCTCAGAGATATCTGGGTATGTATGTTATCTGTTAATTGTTGAGCCCCTTCCTTCAACGACCAGGCAGCCCAGGACTCAGACTTGGCACGTTGAGATAAGGCAGTGTCTCTTTCTGGTTTTGACTTTCCTGTTATTAAACAAGGGTAATTCCACTTTTTCACATTTAATTAATATGCATAAAGAAAGACAATTAGTTTGTTTGCTTGATTGCGGTTTTACTCAAGGCTATGTCTCTTATATGATGGCGTGCCAGCCCAATCGGTTAAGGAAACCACCTCAAACGACGCTGGGAACATGCAAGACAGAACTAAACATTTACATAACATTAACAAAACAGGACACCGCAACAAATCAGCATCCTGTACATATATTATCTTAAAATGCTCTGCAACATTCAAGTAAACAAAGCAAATGTTTGCCAATAAAAGCGTCAAAGACTTTTTATACTGATGTTAAAAATGTATATCAAAAGCTCTTTCCTTTTTTAAAACTATATTTGTATATTAGAGTGAAACCAACACACCAGCACCATTTACCTTAATGAATGTCAGGTTACACATTTTTATTTCAATTCTTCTGATATTCAAGAAGGCAGTAGTGTACTAGTGGTTTATATTATTGATTGATTGATTCAATGGTTGGGGTATTATGCTCTAGGACCACTTAAGGTTTTTTCACTCATAGGCTGACACCAGCCCACTCGGTGGCACCAGCAAATACAAAATTCACCTTCCTGATGGCACTTGGATCAGAGAGAATAAGAGCCAAAATATAGGAACTTTTCCATCATCTTTTTTTGGTTTGGTGTTTCTCTTATTCCAAGTTACTTAAAACCGACCAACTACTGTCATTGTAAATGTAAGAAAAATCTCAGATGAATTGAGCTACATGTATTACCTTTGGTCGGCCACACAGCCCCTTTGAGAATAGAGCCATCGTTTCTCTCAAAGGCATAGAGTGGAGGCATGCAGGAACGGACACTCAACTCTCGACTATTACCAGCAAATATCCCACGACACATTGGATTAACTGCAAACTCAGCAATCTGAAAATTGACAAACATTCTCCCTATAATTTGCTCGCAGAATTTTATATGGATTAAAATAAAAAACCAGGCATGTATATTTATTTAAAAGTCATATTTCAAATACAATCCGAGACAACTATCTTAACTTAAGTTAATAAGAGAGATGAGATTCCGGCCAATCCTGCCAAGAAAAAATACAAACTTTCTGAAATAGTCTTAACAGGTATAATTGGTGATATTTTACAGATGCGGATATACAAAAATTACTTCAGTCATTACCTTTAAAATTAGATGCAGAAATCAGAATATTGGTTTTAAGAACAAACCTCAGGGCCCAGTCTCCTTCTCACAAAGCTGTCTATACTCTCATCCTGCTCCTTAGAGGAGGGTTTGAAAATCTCTGACATGAGTGAAATGGCCCAGGGGCGAGAAAATGGGGCCACTGTTCTCAACATGCTGAAAACACCTGTATTAATTTAATCAAATGTAAAATGGAAACTAAAGCTACATGCCCATGAATAATAATAATCCTGTCTCTTTCCGATCTTCGCTAACCAAGACTTATATTCGGAGGTACTCTAAATTACAGCCCTTGGCGAATCAAGCGTTTAAAACCAGAATCTGAAGCCACACAATTGATTGGCTGCCTTGGAACTTGTAGGCACCAATTAGAATACTACAGTATAGTAGCAAAGGGGGCGATGGCCAATCATGAAATTTGCAGGACTGTCTTCTGATGTTTTTTTTCTTCAAAAAGACATTACGGTAAATGTGTTTGGAGCGTTACAGGTAAGTGTTCGTTTTCTGTCAACTTTCAAATACTGAATATTTATCAAGTGGATGAAATATTGACTTTTTAAAAATTCTAAATGCAATCTTGTTGGTTGAATGTAATTTTAACAAGGGGAGTTTACTCCAACCTTCATTTCTTCATTCAACAGAAGGCGCCACTGTACATTCCGTATAAAGATGTTCGGTCTGCCAAGGGTTGTAATGTATAGTACATGTAGCTTGGAATAACCCTTGGTTAGCGAAGATTGTTTCTTTCCATGATTGTGATTTTAAAAAACAAATTCACTTTGTTTCACTTCTTATAAATTTATAATAATGTGTTTCCATAGGGCAGTAGGAAATGACCCTTGTATAGCCACTGGCAATAAATAAAGACAAGAAAGAGGGATACAAAGGTCACATATCATGGTGCAATCAAATAATTTTTAGTTGAAGCCACCAAAAATATATATGTACGTGTCCCCTGAGAGCAGCTGTCTCACAAACCACTTGCTGATAAAACTGGATAATTATAATAACTACTTACATTTTTCTAATACTATTAAGTGTCAGCTTACAAAACCCCAAAATAAAACTTATCAAAATCTTTATATCCAGAAAAAAGAACACACACCAAAAAAAGCAAAAACAAGCAGAGCCTGATAATAGGTTATCATTAAATAGGAAGAAAGCAAAGAGAGTCTGAGTAGATAGACTACACACAGCAGTTTTGAAAAATTGTGATCTGAGTGGGTGGACCAGTTTCAGTCCCTTAAATTGTGTGGTTGACTTTTCTTACCATATCGTTTGTGTCTATTACATTAAAAATTATTCATGAAATATTCTCCATAAAAATTGTTTCACAATATTTGTTTGAAAGTTTTATAAATGGACACTGTTTTTGTGGCGACTACAATGAATATTTATTGAAGAATGGTAAATTTTTAAATAGCCATAGGTATCTCCTATTTGGCAGGAAAAGTGCACCATACAATTTAAAGGACCAATTTGCTCCAACAGGATACTGGAACTGGTCCAAGAACTCAAAGCACCATTTTTCGAAACTGATGTGTGTAGACTATCTACTCAAGCTTAGTTTATTTTTTTGTTTTCTTCCCCTTTAACATCAATGTCGTTTGTCTATTGTTGATGTCATGATTTATTTTCACCTTCCTTTGTTCAACTTTACTTCCACTCATGTTTTTTTTTCTCCAATAACATGTATCTATCCTATCCTTTTTACTGATGACCTGTATCTATTCCAATCTATTATACTCCATTGTGTACAAGTGATCTGTATCTATTCTACTCCATTGTGTACCAGGGACCTGTACCTGTATCTATTTCAGTCGATTGTGTACCAGTGGCCTGTATCTATTTCAGTCCATTGTCTACCAGTGACCTGTATCTATTCCAGTCAATTGTGTACCAGTGGCCTGTATCTATTTCAGTCCATTGTCTACCAGTGACCTGTATCTATTCCAGTCAATTGTGTGCCAGTGGCCTGTATCTATTTCAGTCCATTGTGTACCAGTGACCTGTATCTATGTCAGTCCATTGTGTACCAGTGACCTGTATCTATTTCAGTCCATTGTGTATCAGTGACCTGTATCTATTCCAGTCCATTGTGTACCAGTGGCCTGTATCTATTTCAGTCCATTCTGTACCAGTGACCTGTATATATTCCAGTCAATTGTGTACCAGTGACCTGTATCTAGTCCAGTCCATTGTGTACCAGTGACCTGTGTCTATCCTATCCCTTTTACTGTTAACCTGTATCTATTCCAACCCATTGTGTACAAGTGACCTGTATCTTTTCCAGTCCACTGTGTACCAGTGACCTGTATCTATTCCAGTCCATTGTGTACCAGCGGCCTGTATCTATTTCAGACCATTGTGTACCAGTGGCCTGTATATATTTCAGTCCATTGTGTACCAGTGACCTGTATCTATTCCAGTCAATTGTGTACCAGTGACCTGTATCTAGTCCAGTCCATTGTGTACCAGTGACCTGTATCTATTCTATCCTTTTTACTGTTAACCTGTATCTATTCCAACCCATTGTGTACAAGTGACCTGTATCTATTCCAGTCAATTGTGTACCAGTGACCTGTATCTAGTCCAGTCCATTGTGTACCAGTGACCTGTATCTATCCTATCCTTTTTACTGTTAACCTGTATCTATTCCAACCCATTGTGTACAAGTGACCTGTATCTATTCCACTCCATTGTGTACCAGTGACCTGTATCTATCCTATCTTTTTTACTGTTAACCTGTATCTATTCCAACCCATTGTGTACAAGTGACCTGTATCTTTTCCAGTCCATTGTGTATCAGTGACCTGTATCTAGTCCAGTCCATTGTGTACCAGTGACCTGTATCTATCCTATCCATTTTACTGTTAACCTGTGTATCTATTCCAACCCATTGTGTACAATTGACCTGTATCTTTTCCAGTCCATTGTGTACCAGTGATCTGTATCTATTCCAGTCCATTGTGTACCAGTGACCTGTATCTATCCTATCCTTTTTACTGTTGACCTGTATCTATTCCAATCCATCGTGTACAAGTGACATGTATCTATTCCAGTCCATTGTGTACCAGTGACCTGTATCTATTCTACTCCATTGTGTATCAGTGACCTGTATCTATTCCAGTCCATTGTGTACCAGTGACCTGTATCTATTCCAGTCCATTGTGTACTAGTGACCTGTATCTAGTCCAATCCATTGTGTACCAGTGACATGTATCCATTCCAGTCCATTGTGTACCAGTGACCTGTATCTATTCCAGTCCATTGTGTACAAGTGATCTGTAACTATTCCAGTCCATTGTGTATAAGTGACCTGTATCTATTCCAGCCCATTGTGTACCAGTGTTCTGTATTTATTCCACTCCATTGTGTACCAGTGATCTGTATCTATTCAAGTTGATTGTGTACCAATGATCTGTATCTATTCCAGTCCACTGTGTACCAGTGATCTGTATCTATTCTACTCCATTGTGTACAAGTGGCCTGTATCTATTCTAGCCTATTGTGCCAGTGATCTGTATCTAGATGTATTTCAGTCAATTGTGTAGCATCGGCCTGTATCTACTGAATGTATTGTGTACCAGTGACCTGTATCTATTCCACAAAACTGTATTTTAATGTCCTGTATCTACTCAATCTATTGTGTATCAGTGACCTTTATCTTTCCAAAACTGTGTCTACCCAGTACCGGTATACAGTGTATCATTAATCAGTTTCTATCCCAGCCATTGTCTATCAATGACCTGTATCGAATCAGCCCATTGTGTATCACTGAAGTGATTGATTGATTGATTGATTGATTTGGGTTTTACAGTGTACCTAAAGATATTTCACTCATGTGACGGTGCTAGCCCAAAATGGTTAAGGAAACCACCCTCAACAATACTGGAAACAGACAAAAAGGCCACAGGGCCAAGACAGGTGCTCTTAAAGCAGAGGGCACCAATGCACAGACAGATGTCGCCAACCATCCGCAGTTATCATTGATATGTCTCAGGCCAGGGTGTATTATTTATCTGTACCTGGCATGCTAACATATTTTACACACAAAGTACTAAGAAGCCGAACTCACTATTGGGTAATGCATGACATTTGCCATTCACATAGATGTAGCGGAATTTAGTAGATGGATGAGATGGAGGAACTGGTAAGACTGCATCAGATAAGCCAAGTTCATGTACCTGAAAATATTAAAATTAATAGATATGAATATGGATGAAATAGTTTGTTTGAATGAAAATAAAAATTGGCAGCTTTAAGTCTCTATCAATACGTAGTATTTACTTGATACTATCGTGTTTAACGTCATACTCGAGGGTATTTCGCTTATATGAAGGCTTTGCCTTACCAGTGCATGATGGGAAACCAGGTAGAAACTTCGTAAAAAACACTTTGATATCTCTGCAAAACTTCCCTTATAAAGCATTTGTCAACAGGGCGATTCAAAACTGTACCCACCACAGTGAAGAGAACTCTGCAGTCCTTAATCAACTCAGCACGGGCTGCCTCAATCCGTAACAAAAACACTAACAAAAAAATACCAAAAACATACATGCACATTTATTACATTAACTACACACACCAAATAGGTAAAGATATTAAAGGTGACACTAAACCTTTCGAAATAACCTGGAATGATTCAGAGAAACTTTAAACTCTTGACAAGCCAAAGTGCACTCAGCATCGTCTAATTTGTTATTAGCATGCAATAATGCTTTATCAAATTAATCAAACCAAAGCCCCTCTTATCATTTATAAACAGGGTCTAACTGTAAAATTTGTCTGCCACCTGGAACTAGAGTTTAAACCGTTTGTGTTAGGTTCATAAGTTAAGATTGAGTTAAGGGTAAGGTTTATTATTATCTGACAACCAACTTCCTTGTGTTTTGATTGGTCAATTTGCCAGGGGATAAAAACCCGTACACCCTTCGAGAATTTTCAACTCACGGGTGATACAAAACAAACATGGCCGCCTTCGCTTCAAATTTTGTTTTCTTGACTCAATAAAACTGACCCTTAAATTCGACAATAGGTTGGCAATAATTTCTTCATAATCACTATATTACAGACTTGTTTTGTGCAACGTCATTGACTGTTTTGGATGTCTGTGGAATCTGACAGCGTTGTCACGGTAGTGTCAGCGGTCAGGGGAGGTAACTCTGGCCGAGACAAAACACTGGCGAGGACATATTTTACCAGTTTAATTTAAAATAAACTAAGACAGGGAGGCTTGACGAATAATAAATTTGTCATTGACGTTTTTCGCAGGGTTTACAGGTTTTTATATCCGTCTTGAAGCTCGTACACCACTTCGCCTGCGGCTCATGCTGTATGAGCTTCAAGACGGTAATAAAAATCCGTACACCCTTTGAAAAATGTCAATAACTAATAGTGTTTGGTTGAGGTTTAGGAATAGGGTTAGGTTTAGTTTTACGCCACAGCAATGTTTAGGGTTAGTTTTTATTAGCTGCAGTCTTCAGGCAAATTCAGGGACCATTTTGCAAAGGGACAGACCAATTGTACAATAACCTGTCCATGAACCGATTATTACTTTATAGTCAGATGAAACGGGTCAAAACTGAACGGTGCATATTAGTTTTCAATAAATCAGGTGTTCTGACTACCTACCAGATCTATAGTATTAACACCAGACTGCCCAGCTGGACGAAAACTTCTCGGCCCATGTTCAAACTTAGCACCATCAGGCGTCCTAGTTGTGTTGACCCAACCACCTAGCCTTGACTGGCTCTCAAGCAATATAACCTATCAAATAAATAAATAAATAAAAAATAAAAACAGTTGTTATGTGTGTGCTTCAGTGAATATGAACACTGTCAAAAACAAAAACAAAAATTGCTGATTCAGCTTTATTCCCCCCACAGAAAAGGATATTCTGTGTAAGAATTAGTGATAGAAGAATATATTCTCTCATTATTTAATAATTTCAGACATTTATTAATCCGACAAATAAATATAAAAGATAAGTAAAAAGAAATAGAGGTACTTCTGTCACTATGGGAAAAATGTCTATTCTACCATGCTATTTTTTCACCCATAAGTTGATTCATGTTCGAGAGTCACGGTCATTTCCTATGTTTACAAAAACAAGCACTTACTGAAGAATTACAAGTTAAGACTGATATCATTAAAAAAACTTCTCAAAAACATCTCACCCTGTTAAATTATTGTTTATTTGATGAGCTGTTTGAAGATCCGGATTTATATATCAGCTATAGGCCTAATACATGGTTTATATTATTACCTTGGCAAACTTATTCTGCAGGCGTTGAAGGTAATACGCAGTCGCCAATCCACTGACGCCGCCACCTAATACTACTGCAGTCGACATACTTGGTGGTAAGCTGTTTCATTTCGCATCCATTATACTGGAAAACTGAACAGCCGGGTCACTGGGATCAGGGGATGAATTTTTTTCACGTGTTGATCAGCTGTTGATATGTTGTTGTTGTTGGATATGTCAAAATCAACTTTACATCAATATTGGGTATGTTTCTAATGTGTTGCACTCAGCGATCATTTAAGTTCAGGTGACGACTTGCTTGTCGTGTCAGTTCAAAATGGAGCCCGTCAGTTATATAACGGAACATCAGATTACATAAGTTTACATTTCTCGTACACATGTACCTGTCAAATATACACGCGCTTCAGTTTCCAAGGGAAGTCACTCTATAATCCCGTACAAAAGTAGCCTCCCTTCAAATACTTGAGCCATTGGCGAATCTGTATTGGAACTTACACAGTGTTTAATGTCTATTTTTTAATACATCAAACGTCTGGATATAAATAAAATTTAAAAAATCGTTATGACTGCCATATTGTTGGCCTGAATTTAGTGGAATGCAATACCCTCCATCATATTAAAACAAGGAAGCTTCATTCCAATTTTAAAGCTAATCGATCATTGAATCAATTTTAAAGGTAGTGTCCACAAAAGTAATGTGTGAATACCACATAAAAGTACCTACTGGTGACACATTTTTGCTGGGAGTTTGGTAGAATGCAATACCAACCATCATCTTTACGGGGTGGAGCTATATTCTAAGTTTGAGGTTAATTAATGGTTTTGTTTTAAAGTTATAGGAGCCTATATATAGTGTTCACAACACTACAACTCAAAACGTGTGAACGCAGTTTTAAAAACGGTAAGCCTGGTTATATTGTTGCCCGGAATGCAATCTGCCAAACCTCGCGTGATTTCTCGTTATTTTGCTGTCATCGTTCGCCGGAAGCAATTACCGACGTCTGCACAATAAACACATAAGCAAACATAACGAGCGAATTTATCATGGCTTTAGATGCTCAATTTTTAGTTTGGGAGTAAATTATGTTCTGAATGTAAAACAAATGGAACTAAATTTTTAGTTTTACCCACAGGCTGTGAAAAAAGGTCTGGCTAAGTGGCAATGATCGTATCACGTCAGAGATGATGTGCTTAGTACATTCGATGACTTCCGAGTGGCCCGGAACGTGATGCCATTTTGTTGTCCGGAATTCGGTGGAATGAAATACTATCCATCATCTTGACGGAAGGAATCTATATTGCAGGTTTGAAATTAATCGGTGAATTAATAAGTTATAATGTTCACGAAACACGCTAGCTCCCAGATTCTAGGACTAGAAACACGCATGTGTGAATATACCGTTTAAATACCGTAATGGCGGTGATATTGTCGAGCTGAATTCGATGGAATCGGAATGCCTCACCGAACCGCATTCCAAGTTTTAAGTTTTATTGTTCGGTCGCGGTTTGGGTTGTGTCTAAAATAGAAGAAGCAGACTCAGATAGAAGTTGAAGTAATTCTGTTTTCAGCTTTAGAGCTTTTGTTTTATTCAATAAATATTTCTTCACATTCTAGGATTTTGTATGAGTGTATTATTTCTATGCTTTTGTGTAACGAT
>JAVFBZ010153726.1:11801-39820 GCA_032466195.1 Katharina tunicata
TCTTTGACACCTTTGCAAACAACTTGTCTCCAAACTGAATAACACCAGACTTATCTAGTCAGTGACACAAAAGTGCAACCATAGATGCTACATGTATCAACATGCTGGGTCGGGAAGTGCTGATCTATTGCTACTCCACGAAAAGCCATGATTTGTCTGTGACAGGTGCAACCTTAGTAACTTAAGGCAGTCCGGAAAAAAATGTATCATTGGTTGATTCGGTGTTTTTTCTAGGGGAAGATCTATTCAACAGCCATCGATGCTTCTTGTCAAATGCCTTTCATTCCAGCCGTCGTACCTTTAAAAAGACCGATGCATCGATTTATTGTTTGAATGACTAGAGAACACACTGATAGCAAAGGTAAATTTATGTTGTTGTTGTTGTTTGTTTTTTTAAGAAAATGTACGTGCCACGAAAAAATGAATTCAATCATATAACAAAAAAGAACATATAAAAAAGTTCATTCCCGAAAAAAAAAAACGTACAGGAAGAAAGAATGGATTAATTGCATCTACACCCTCGTTTCCCCAGCCACGTAAAGTATTCATGACGCGCATAAATTGTCAACATGGACATTTTGCTAACAAATTAATGCTTTCGAGTTTTCTATTTCGGTATTTAGCACTGCGCATAAAATGAGAATAGAATATCAGAATTAATCAAGCCTGTTGGACGTGAGGCAGCCGACAGCTCTAGATATCATATGTGCCGAGTCAAATTGATTACTGAGATAAGCCGCAATTAGAGAAACCAAGCCCGAGAAAACCTAGCCCGAGAATCAAAAGATTCAGTTGAGTACTTTATCAAATTTCTGAAACACAAGCGGGTTTTCATTTTATTGAATCGACTTTCATACGTCACTATATCGGCCTCTGTTTTTACATAACCATAAACTGTTAAACAGTTTTGTAGTGTTGAAAACATACTGTATCAGATCCAAGTCAAGACAGAATGACACGATTTATTGCCGTTAGTCAGAGAGATCCAAGACAGGCAAAACTACTGTGGCATACTTGAGGCTTTTAACTATTTTTAAATTTTATTTTACTTAACCTACCACTAGGGTGATAAAGTGAAAAAAAGGTATGTTCACCTGGGTAGGAAATATTTTCACCCGGTTACTTTTCACCTGGTTGATAATATTGTCACCCAGGCAATACTACTTTTCACTCAGGTGAACAGTCAGTGTTTAATTCAGCTTTAACCCTTTTAGTGCTTTGTTGACATATCGATGTTGGCTACAGTTCGAAATAAATTAAGCTACTAAATGCCCTGGTACAAGGTTTTTGGACCAAAAATGTTCACATTCATTTTCTTAGAAAGGCACAAAAGGGGAAAAAAATCAAGACACCAATTATAACATTTTTGGAAACAGCGTTCAGTGGTGTATCCAAACAGAATCACTTAATGTTTGGGTTAATCCCCTTTTAACACTGGTTTTACATTGTAGTTGTGTTTTCTGCAATAACAATGAGTTAAAATGCATAAAAAGCAAAACCTCTTTTTGTTAAATAAAATAAATAAAGTTCAGTGTCATGAATTGTTTTCTATAATGTATATTTATTTTTATAAAATGGATCACAGTGTCCGCAAATCAAGGGTAAGTTGATACACATCTTTAAAATATGCGTCTGGAACACAGTTTGAATGCTTTTACCAAAACAAAGAAGCATGTATATGTGTTCGTTTGTTTGATTCAGGTTTTACGCCGTATTCAACGTAATTTCATTTATATGTAGGCGTGCCAGCCCAATCAGTCAAGGAAACCAGCGTTAACGAAGCTGGCAACATGCAAGACAGTACAAAACATTTACATAAAATTGACAAAACAGGACAGCCCAACAAATCGACATCCTGTGTCACATAGCTCAGAAAGCATGAATGCAATGAACTGTTTATTTTAAATACTATACTGTATAACTGGCTTCCCCTGTAGGTCCATATAAGACAGAATTGTCTCAACTTAATTGACTCTCTCGTACTGGAGTAAATTAATAGATATGATTTTTTTATCCGAAGAACTCAAGTGTTGTAAAAATATAAATAAAGATAATGGCAAGCAACACATGTGCCGTTTTTTAGATGTACTGTGAATGTTTTTTCGCTTTTCACATACAACTATTTACGAGGACAATTTTTTGGCAGATTATCTGTTAAAGAAACTTTAGGGGTGCTCCAGGGTAATGCGGCACCAGTATCATATTATACTCAAGAAGTTCAGATGAATACCCCATGTTTTGATGTGGCCGTAAGGACCGATAATTATCCATCAACTTAAAACACCCAAGGCCGCAGGCGGATGTAGTAGGCGTATTTCCCGTTTATTTCCCTTATTATTTATAACTGATGGTTCTATTCCAGCAGCAATCATGCAGAAAACAAGAACTGATATTTCCTAAGATCTGCAGCTTCGCCCATGGCTAGTAATTGCCACATTTATTGCAGTTACGTCAATAGCTTCTGTGTACCATATATATTGAAGAAGAACAGTAGCTAGTAACCATTTAGTGGATTGCAGGAGTTAGAAAATAGTTTATCAAGGACAACTCGATCCTTCTTTGCAGCGGAGATGTTAAGTAACACAAGAAAGGGCTAATATTTTTTTTCTTACTAACTGATTTTTTTATGTGAACTTTTGAAGTTACTTCTGTGTCAACGACCATTTCTCGAAGACAAAGTTCTCAATTCGAAATAAAATTTACCTCATTAGGTTGAGGTTCTGTAGGTTCAGTAATTTCGGGATGTCTCTTAGCACTTTATTACATCTGATGATACTACACAACCTATTAACTGCTTCTCAATTTAATCGATAGCTTTAAATCTTACACGTTATTGGAAAGTCCAAGTAGTTCATTCAAATGTGGTGATGCTTATAATTTCAAGTAGAGCTCTGACATAACGGCATTGCCCTTAAAGAGACTGTTCTGTTCGAGGTGAACGGAAGTGGTAAATACTGAACAGGTTTCTGTATGTAAAAGCAAGATATTTAGGACTTTTTAAAACCACTCTTTATAATATTCGGCTTTTTTTCTTGACAAATGTTGCATTAAAACAAATCTGCATGAAAAATGCAGTGTATATTAAAACAGTAGTCAAGTAACTAGAATTGTTGAGGTTCTCTTACTTTGTTTATTACCAAACAGCCATACGTCAAAAATGGTTAGAAAGATGAGTTTCACGGACACGATCACGGATCACAGGTTATTTGCGGAGTCCTCTGGGAGCATTAAGACACGGTGGAATCGCATTACGTTGTTGAGCAATCTGGAGTGTTCGATGTGAGATCGACATTTAAACGATGAACTGAGACAGTCTATTGGTTAAACAGCTTGAGTTACGATATATTCCTCTGACATTTGACCCCTCGTCTCGTCAACTTACTTAGAGAAGCATTATTTTAGATTCTCTATAATGGACTGGTAACAACGTTTCCAGTTAAGAACTGACGGAAGTTGCAAACATCTCTTTGGGTAATGTCTAAATGAAGTGTTTCCCAGCCGACACAGTTATAGGTTACCGTTTATGAGATGAAAGGACCGTTAACTTAATCTCCTTGTTTCCTGCTTAAGTCTCACCTGTCTGCTGATATAAAAATATACAGTGGCTTCTATTAAAGCTGATAATAAAAACACACGGCCTACAAAGGTTGGTTTTCCGACACATGGGCTATGTGACATTCTACTATATCACATCAAACCCAGCTTTTTCTTCAAACAGGGAGCCCTGGTTTAGTAAGAGTGGAGTGCCCCCTCCCGTAATTTTACACCAAATACAAACTACACTTCATCACCATATAAGTGAATACCTTTGTACGAAGATACGAACTAGCCAAATATAAAATATACTCTGTCAAAAAAGAAACGCATAGGCGAAATATTAATAGAATTATCTCATCAATACAAAGCGGGATAATTCAGTAATTTTGGGGGGTAGCACAGTTAAAGTTAGAACAAGTATGTAGTAATGTTCTCGCTATGGACCGACGGCAGGGGAGGCGTATTCGTCACCGAAAAGCGCCGCACGAGGGCACTGAAGTCAGTACCTTGTGTGGCTACCGTGAGCTGCAATCACTGCACGACACCTCCTTGGCATAGACTGAATGAGTCTTTGAATCCGAGCACGTGGAATCCTAACCCATTCTTCATGCAGTGCATAGGACAGTTGCGGAAGCGTCTGAGGCGCTGGGTTACGCTGGCGTAAACGTCTGTCCACTTCGTCCCAAATATGCTCAATAGGGTTAAGATCTGGCGATCTTGATGGCCATGGCAACACAATATATAAGTCAATGAAAACTTGAGGTCGGAATATGCCGGTCAACGGTGCCTATTAGTCTTCTTACCTTGGTATTAAAAAGTCAATAAACATATCTTACACTTAGTATGTCTTTTAAGGAAGCTGTCCCCTAAGTCTAGCAGCTCAGACTAAAATCCCTAATAAATAACAGTATTCTTAGACATATGTTTTTGTCACTTTGATGGATGACACATACATTTTATGGTTGAATTCTTATACACTTTCAGTGGAAATGCTTGCTTAATTTTTGCTTATTGAAGTAGATATGTCTCGCAACAACGCAGAGAACAAAATGGTGCCAGGACTGTACATATATGGCTGCGTAATTCAGTGTTGTCGTCAACAGGTGGAACATGACAGTATTTGCTAATACATTTACAGAACTAAATTTACGTTATGAACTGATTTTTGTGTCTGTCAGAAATCGTCTCAAGCCCAACTTTTCAAAGTAACAATTGACACAAATGTTGAAAAACAACGGGAAAAAAACACAATGTTAGCTATGTTTAGCTTTCATTGTTTCTTACAAAAATACTTAGGGATCGTTCTGTGGACAGTAGTCTGTCTGTAGTGGATGCTCTCATTCGCGAGTCTTTTTGAGGTATACAGGTGGGATTTTTCGAGGTGGTTTTTCCGTTTTATTCTAGATACCATACATTTCAAGGATTTCAAAAAGTTTGTAGGAGTTAAAATCCAATGAAATGAATGTATTGATGAATAAAGTTCAGCTTTCGCCATAAAATGATGCGTCGTGATAAATAGATTGGAAGAAACAATAAATAAGTCAAACCCATTCATATATAAACTTGAATAATACATTAGAATAGACAGCAGTAAAATACATAAATTTAATAAGTGACAGCCTCGGAATATATTTGATTTTATCTACCAGGTTTAGATTTTAAAATATATTCTGACGTTTTTGACAAACATGTGCAATTTTGATTCTTTCGCCAACATCTATAATTCGAAAACAGAACAAACGATTTAGTACGGCTAAGGTCATACAAAGGTTTATCAATAAAAAGTAGACTGTTCCCAAAATGCATTAATGGAGGGAGAGGATATCAACACAACATATTCTGGATCCACTGAAGAAAATATGGCTGACAGTATATTCTTTTCTTATTTTTGAAAGGCGGCGAACACAAATTTAAAGTATATTAGTCAATGACCAGATCGGTTTAAATATCCATTCATTTGCCATGAAGGCAACGTGTATGTTTCTTGACGTTATTTTATATAACAGTTCATTCCAGAGTATCCAGTTGACGTTTATTCTGACAGAGGTTAGAATATTTCAAGGACTGGTTAATTTTTATTCTAAATTGACAAAATAATGCTAAGCTGATTCACATAACAATCTCAATAATTACAAATAAAAATGATAAATTTTGGAAACTTTGTTACTATACCCGCTGTACAAATATCAATAATCAACTCGCCCAATTGTCATCCCCTTTAAACAAATGGATAGGTAAGTTATTGAACATAAAGCACACCGAAAATACTTTTTCGTGTTTTCTATTTGAAAGTGTCCTTGCGTTTCTTTTCTCAGAATCAGTATATTCAATTGTAAACTGAATAGTATCCTAGTTAAAACACACACAACGACGACCATTCCTGATATCAGACTTACAGTCAGCAGTCTTCAGTCTTTGACACCTTTTAAAAAAACATGTATCCAAATGAGTATCAGTGGACTTAGCTTGTCAATGATACATAAACATGCCTCTCGTACATCATAATGGTTACCTAATAATATATGCTTTGTGGTATTTTCACGGGCAACCATTGCTGTTACAGGCTGTGGAATGCTGGGTCGTGCAGTGCTGATCTACGGCTACTCAAAGAAAACTCGTGATTTGTCAGTGGCAGGTGCAACTGTATTAACTGAAGGCAGTTCGGAAACACCTAATTTATCATTGGTTGATTGGGTGGTTTTGTTAGGGGAAGATCTATTCAACAGCCATTGGTGCTTCATGCCAAATGCCTTTCATTCCAGCCGGCATGCCTGCAAGACAAGACAGAAAAATCGATTAATTATTTTGTTGAGTAGGGAATATATTGAGAGCAAATATGAATGTACTTTTTCCCCCCCACAAAAATGTATGAGCCACGAAATAGTGAATTTAATCCTATTTAATTAATAGTTCGGCATAATTAACGATCAGGAAGAAGGCGCGGATTAAAGGCATTTTTCCCCAATCTATCCCTGTTTCCCCGCCCACACAAAATCTTCACGTCTGGATAAATGGCCAGTAAGAACATCTGTAATCATTTGGCTGATAAATTAATGCTTTCGAGTTTTCTGTTAGGTTAAATAGTACCACGGATAAACAGAGAATCATGTGTGAGTAGTTATCATGTCTTGTGGACCTGAGGCAATCAAAAGCTCTGGATAGCGTATGTGCCCAGCCAAATTGATAACTGAGTACAGACGCAAGTAAAGTTAACTTTATTTTGTTATAGAACCTAGAAGGATAGTGAAACGAATCAGTTGAGAACTTAAACTGTTTTGAAACCTGCCAGGATTTTCTTTTAATTCAATGGTACAGACGTGTACTTCCACGTGTCACTGAGCACTACTAAGCACTTTATTGCCTGGATATATTTTATCCGATGAAAACTACTTTATACGGTTAAAATTTGGAGTAACATAGACAACAACGTTTTAAGACTACTTCATTGATTGAAAGATGGCGCGGTGCTCTGCTCCATTGAACTTTACTTGAATGACGACAATATACATAACAAGATAAAATGTTAAGTATTTTTCCAGTGTTGGAAACATACTGTCTACGAGTTAAGCAAAGACAGTTGGACATGACTTAGAACATACTACCCTTAGCCAAAGGGCTCCAAGACAAATACGGTGGCCTAAATACGACCTTCCCCGATTTGAAATATTTTAGTTTGAGTTTGTTTTTTCTTCTAAATATCAACTGGGTGATAATATTACCATCAGGGTGGAAAGTATTTTCACCTTGCTGGAAATATTATCACGTGAGTAGAGCTTATTTCCACCCAGATGATACTATTATTCACCCAGATGATACTATTTCCACCCAGGTGATACTATTTTCACCCAGATGATACTATTTCCACCCAGATGATACTATTTCCACCCAGATGAAAAGGCAAGTGCTATATTTATATATTTTTGTGTAAATTTATATATACAGCCCCATTCTATCGCTAAAAATTGCAGCTAACCTCGTTGATGCTTTAAGGTTTTGTATAACCAACTCTTGTTGTCTCCTAAACTTACCGTTATGATCAGAGGAGGTGGATATTGTGGAACAGCTTCCTTCCAGACAGAAATACATACCCATACAACTACACTCGGTGTCCAGTTTACAGCTCCGGCTGTCTATCCCTTCGCAATTGTCATTCTACAACAAATGGAAAGTGAAAAAGTTTGAAATTTCAGACTGTGTCTTATTACTCTGCATTAATTTGATTTATTTGGATCGGGCTTTCGACCTTCTTAGGTGTAATTTATGTGATGAAAATACTCCTCAGCCGTAAGGACAGCGAATTATCCATCAACTTAAAGCATCCAAGGGTGCAGACTGGTGCAGTAGGCGTATTTCCCGTCATGAGTTATAACTGAGGGTTATATTCCAACACCAACCATCTACATATTTTTTAGGCGGCATTTAGCTGTATCTCAGTGCATTCTGTACATGGCGAGCCTATGTTGCTTGTGATTTCTGGAAGACAAAAGAGTTCAACACGAAAGAAAACACTATGACCTGGATGCATATCATTTCCAGAACTCCAGGGCATAACGCCATCGACATTAACGTGATTGTTATGCTCGAGCTAAACGAAAGTGGTTCATGCGACTGAACGGTTGCAGTTTTTTTTAGGACTGTTTCCAAAGCACGCCTTAAATTTTTCGAATTTTTTTCTCTCATATATTGCACCAAAATAAATCTACAAAAAAAAAATTGCATATTGAAACAGTAGTCAAGTAAAAAGGTGGGTTGCGGTTCTCGGTTCTTGTTATTACAAACGTCATACGTCTAAAATGGGTAAAAAGATGATTTTCACGGGCAAGGTGACTGGCCGCAAGTAATTTACGGCGTCCTCTGGGACCATTAGAACACGGTGGAATCGCATTACCTTGTTGAACAATCTGGAGTGTTTGGTGTGAGATTGACATTTAGACGATGAGCTGAGACAGTCTATTGGTTAAACAGCCTGAGTTACGTTAGATTCTTCTGACATTTGACCCCCTATCTCGTTCGTCAACTTACTTAGATAAGCATTATTTTAGATTCTCTATAATGGACTGGTAACAATATCTCCAGGGGAGACGTGGCGAAAGTTGAAAACAGCTCTTTGGGTAATGTCTTAATTACGTGTTTCCCAGCCGACACAGTTAAAGGTTACCGTTTATGAAATGAAATGACCGTTAACCCAATTTCTTTGTTTCCTGTGTAATATTCGCCTGTCTGCTGATATAAAGATATAAAGTGGCTTCCATTTAAGCAGATTATAAAAAAAAGACGAGACTAAAAAGGTTGGTTTTCCGACTCATTGTGACATTCTACTATATCGACCCAAGCTTTTTCTTGAAACAGAGAGCCTTCGCTCAGTAACTTAAGCTTTAGTACGTTCATCCCCCTTAGACTGAGAAGTACCAGACATGTTTGACCCCGCCCGCCGACAATAAAAGTGTATGAGAGAAATTGCCTGCGGCCAACGATACCTTGTAGTGGATTTAACCGTATTGCCCGTCCTACCCGTACTTTTACACGAAATACAGTCTACGGTTCGTCGCCATATAGGTGAATACTTTGTAAGAGCTTAAACATCTTACCAAACAATAAAAACAGTCTTCAACCAGTCTTCAAACATCACGATATCGCAACAACCGCGTTATAGAAAATGTTCAACAGCCCCAACACAAGAAACAATCGCCAATGAATATCAGAGAGATCGTTTGCATTACACTTACAATGTTTAATTTTAAAAACGGCTGATTTGCGCTGATAATGATTATCTACGGCCAATATGGCAGCCTTAAATGAATAAACTAGTGAAGAGAACCACTTGGCCGATTTTACATTTGACATCATACAGAACACTTGATTAGGTAATATTGAAAACTGACAAATTGAGAGCACAGTTATTTTAAATTATAAATAAATAATAAAAAAAAATTAGTGCACGCCCCGTTTGACGAACGTCTCGGTTTTCTATGGTTTCCAAAAGGAATTGAAAATAATGTCACATGTCTGTCTATATCTATACGATGACAACCAAAAGTACAAAACATCCAAAAATACACGACACAATGAAATACGTCATGAAGTAGGTGGTTTGAAACCGAAACTTAATATTTATACGTCGTATAGATAATAATACAGTTTTTAATAGGATACATTACACAAACTCTTTATCGTGCCACACCTCAGATTCTACAATTACCAAACTTAATATCGAATTATATAGATATTGTTTATTCGAGTGTCGTTTGTACACACAAAAACAGACGAAAAAACCCCAAAGAAAACCGTACGACAGATGGAGGCTTCCAGACTTTGGTCCTTGTAAATATGAGACTGCTGAGATACAACAATTATGTAAAACCATTTTTGATACGTAGTATCAAAAGATATGTAACATGAAGGTGGCAGACACGACCAATTACTTAGCGGTCATGTTAACGTTACATGTTGAGTTCCTGTGAGCAGTTGGCGCAAGATCTCCCACTAATATGTAACCAGAGTCCAAGTATGTAAACTCATATTTATGTTAACTGAGTCTGCTAGACTTGGAGCAACACGAGACTCAAGTGTCTGTAAGCAATACTGTCAGCTTCACACCCAACAGCAATATTAGCAACATGTGAACTGAGTATATGTGGAAGAGGTTTTTAGCTTGGACCAGTAGGTAGTTGATGTCATCCTCAAATCAAAATGTAATATAAATGAGTGTCTGTAAGCAATTTCTACCAGCATTATACCTGTATGTTAATTGCATATCTGACAGTATTGATTGCCCATTTAATCACACACGTTAACCAACTATCTGATAATATTGGCTGTCAATATAAATACTTGTCAATCAACAATAACAATCTCTGATACTGAACAGATAGCTGAATGGTTTAGGTTGCAGAAATTAACGGTTGGCGATTCGGTGTCTGATTCTGAGGGTTATGGGTTCAATTGCCACAAGGGTATCAAGCCTGCAACAGTTTTTGAAATGGAATCTGTTCAGTATGAGAGAGTCTTATCCCGAAAATCAAAACTTGTTCTGGTACATTTTTATAGTTACAAAGAGATATTGAACATAAGTGTGCTCAACACGGTCTGTGCTGGTATTGCTGGTAAAACGTCAATGATCAAGGACAACATATTGTACGTATTAATGTTTATAAATGGATTTTGAAGATAAACGTAAGAGCTATAATTATAAGTTGTTATAAAATATATACAGTATTTAAAGCTGGTACATATCATGTTTGCTATTTTCCCCCCTTGATTTGGAAAACTTTTCACTATCATATAACTTACTGCGTGAAACATAACAAGACATGACAACCAAAACATAGAACATAGATTATATATTAACAGCAGTCAAAACTACGTGCCAACTGATCATTTGTTAATTACAAACGCGTGTGTACTTATTTACTTGACTTAATATTTATAAGACTAAGAAAAAACACGACCGCTGGTTGGTACCAACTAAGGTACAGCCTTCTCGGATCGTACCCACAAACTCACAGCTAACTGTTATCCGTGGACCAGAAGCACATACTCTACAAGAGAAAAATCTAGGATACCTTATAGGACAGCTCGTATTTCGGTCAAGGTTACAACCTTGATGTGTTTATGTACATACAATAATATCTTGCGCAATTTTGATATGTTCCACTATTCTTGACATACACTGGTCACTCTATCAGATTACAGCGTCCAGATTCTGTAAATCTGGAGATTACGCAGGAGACAGATTGGTTGCCAAAGTATGGGGCTCATTTCAGACAGTAGCTGATTGGTTTGTCCAACTTATTTTCACCCATGCTGAGATTACACCGATGAAAATACCAGCACCTGTTTAATTCCCAAACAACTTAAAACAAATGCAACATATCTAAGAAAGACCCTCCTAAGATAAGAATCTGATAGCATTAAGGCCTTATAAAACTCGACCAAGTTTCACACTTCAGTGTCGGCTTTAACGGTGGTTATGTTTTTAAAAGATCCTTTCACCTACTTTCGGCAGTGGTTTAAATTATATTAACTAGAGCTAGACTGTTAACAACTGTGAATAATTTCAGCGAAACTATTCCAAAAGAAGCATTTTAACATACCTCCGGGGTTACAACACTGACAAACTTTCTAAAAACACTGAAATTTCAATAAATTCAAAAAAAAAAATCAGAAAAAGATTAAAGAAATTGATCTCCGAGTGGTGATCTCCGAGCACAACTTTCGTCTTTGTTTACAGTTTAGTGGTCAAAGTGGGCAGATCTGCAAAATAAAACATTGATTTATTCCATGAATGTATCCAACGCCAGCCACCATAAAGGGCCCGATGCTCCTGTAGTGTTATAGACGCATTAGAATGGTTTAAAACAGTGTATACGGGCATTGAAGCTAAATACAATTTGACAGTAACATCCATTTACAGAGCGTGGTGTTACAAATAACAGGTTGAGTTGACCGTATATCTTATTTTATCGGAAGGTGTTCCGGTGGCTAGTTTTTGTGATTGCTGGTTTCAGTACAGATATTTCTCTCATATGTCCTGAGTTTTACTCAATTTGGGCTGACCGTTATTCCGAATGTCGTTTATGGTGTAGCTATTGCTGACCAAGAGTCTAATCAGTTTCCTTAGGTAGAAATTTAACGGGCGTTTTTAGAGAAGGGTTTTGTGCATGGAGTTTATAGAAATCCTTCTATGGATGTTTCCTAAATATACGAATATATTACGGACTTGGAACTGACCACACGCACAATATCGCTATCAGTTGGCACTTGAGGACTAGAAGTCATATTACCCTTTTTACATCATTGTCGCCATCTTGAGCCACGACGTCGTATAAAACAGTAATTGGGGCTGCGTCAAAAGATGGGCAATAGTTCAAATAAAAATGGTGGCAAGTTTTGATTGAAACTGACACAGCCATAGAGTTTTGTGAATAGCGATTTAGGATTCTGAGTACGATTTCCTTTATATATCGAGCAGAGGTATTGATATATGAAACACAGTTTGTGGTCGCCGCCTTTAGTTTGATATTCCAAGAAATCCGTCGGAATACACAGTACAAACAAGTTCGCTAGACTCATGTTGTTGTCTCACTCTTATTTTCCCAATAAAAATGTACAAACACTCAGTAACACCTATGCAGTATACCAACAAGTATTTGGGACAAAATCGTACGGAAATATTCCGGAATAAAATAATATCCAGTTTAGCGTATCGTTAGACTTTCTGCGAAAGATAATACTCTAGGGATATCCAAGTGGGAGGTTGATGTTTAAATAACTGAATTGATTTCTTTGGAAAACAGTACAAGTGGGTGGCCATAATGTGACGTTTATGGAAACTAAACATAAATTGTTTCGAGTACAAAGTACGGATATTACAAGTGTGTTGTTAACCTCACAGAATCAGACGTAAGCGCCAGTTTGCTTGCAGGCCTATCATTTTATATCTGAAACATGTCCAGAAAAGTGTTCCCGAACACCACTTACAGGTATTTATATCTAACAGGAGTATCATTGCATCCCTTAGGCAGGAACTATACGAGGCATTTATGTCGTTGGCGAAAAATAGATTCCTCTAGGTCGGAATATAAATGTCTGTCTAGGGCTAGTAGGAAACGATTCTCTCACGCATATTGTTTTCATGATAGGGCCTGCGGACATCAGCCGACCATCCTTTTCTCAGCACTTGAGTAGCCCTCAAGCCGGTAGGAATTAGCGGGTAAAATTGCCCTGATGCATTCTCCTAAAACCTTCTTACGATTAGTCTAAATAAGAGGCTTACTTGATGGATCTTTGCCGCAACACACGACCCATGACAATGTGTTTTCCTACATCTGGAGCAGAATTGTAAAGTCAAGTGAGACAGCAAAATTTTCTTTCTAATGGATTTGCCAATATTACTGTTTCACAACGAATGGCATACTGCAAGTAGCAGCAAATCATATGGCAAGATAATAACGCAGATTAAACATAAGAAGATCATAAACGTGACATTACACTGTACTTGAAACGAGATTTACCAAAGTTAAATTGACCACCAATAACTGTATGTGGCACTTAATTGACTAAGATAATTATATTGCTGCTAACGTGACCGGGCAGCAGGTCAGTTGGTTGAGCGTTGGACTGCTGAGTTCCCTTCACTGTACCCGATATGGGGTTGAGCCGCCCTATGGACCTCAAGTATATAATGGACGTTTTCCAGTAGCTACAGAGTTCGCGGGTTTATTTTTACAAATTGTCTTCCCGTTTTTTCACCATACACTGGCAAGTCATCGTATAAATGAAATACCCTGGAACAGTGCGTTAAACACCAATCACAAATTACGAAAAAAAAACTTTTAAAAATTCTAACCACTAATGGACGAAGATTTACTAAACGAAACACGTGTGCGTCCAAACTTCTAGTATTAAGTTGTATGGTAGCTAATTAGTTATTCATCAGTGGTTTTTGATAGCAAACGAACTGAAAGTTTTAGTCTTTCAATGTAAAGTCTCACTAGGCAAGTGCCTTGTGTAGACCTCCAGATTGAACAAAACAAAACAAAACGGTTAGACAATAAGTTTACTGGTATAAAACGCTGTAAAAAGACGTAATTTATATGCGTCAGACGTCAAATAAAGAACGAGTCGGGTATAGGATCACTAAATTGTCGATCAAACTTCCAACATATCCATGAGATTACTACGAAAAAAGGTATCGGTTACAACATAGCAACGAAGGGCAGTGTTTGAACTTAGCATAATGCTGAGTATTTTGTGTTTTCAAAATTAAGACCATGTTGCTTCAAAGGGAAATATTGTTGCGCCCTACTAGGAAAACTCGAGATTATGATTGAATATCTTAACGACAACATTTCAAAATAAATTAATGATCGATAACAAAATTCTTAAAGAAATTTACTCACATCATTTAAGAAAAATCCATCGTCGTGAGGTGCAAAGCCGCCAAATGTCCCAAATCCAGATTCGTCAAAGTCCGCGTACGCTAAATAATCCTCGTTGGGGAATGCACCGAATGACCCAAATCCATCATCTAAATTTGGATTACTCGAGCGTTCAGCAGGTTTGACCGGATCTCCGGTATGCCCAAATGATGACCCACTCGATATTTTGTGATCTGAAGCGAATTCCGGCCATGATTCTCCACTGGATCCGGTCATCTCTCCTCCGGGCATTAAATGTTCATCCATTTTATCGTCTACAATTTCATGGAACGGTCCAATTTCCGTTTTGCCTTTTGACAAAGAGAACAAATCATCTAACTTATAATCAGGCGCGCTTTCAGACGTTTTTATGACGTCAGAAGCATCGCCTGATGGGTAAAACGCACCGTCCAGGCCCGAACTATACTCATGAAAACCGTTAGCAGAATCTGCTGTATTGGTGTCATCCAGGGAATGAGATGGACTAGCTTGGTTTGGCTTAAGTTGTGGTAGAGAAAATTTAGCCTGAGTTTTTAAGACATGTTCTGTACCTGAAAATGACCCTAACAATCTATCCTTTTCAAAGAGAGCAGGTTGAAAATCAGACTTCGGTGGAAGAGACGTTTGTCTGAGAACAGTTGACGTTTGTCCTCGTCTCTCGTTCCACCTAAGGCTGGTCACTTTGGGATATCTTTCGTTGGGGAAGTCGGATGTGAAAGTGCTATGAAGAGCATCCACTTTGTTTTGCTCGTGATTCAACTCATTACGTAATGTTTGAAGCCAACTTGGTATTGCATAATAAGAGGCACTTTCCAACGTCTTCGAAAACTCTTTTGAAGATTGATGGGGACTGTTATGATTACTCCAGGGGCGAACAGAAGTGTGTTTTGATACTTTGTTGAAATCGTGTTGTTTTGAGTACAATTTACTCCACTTGGACCGCCGTGTTCTATATTTAGTCCATCCACGTCTTCGTTTAACACTGGCTATATTTAAGTCATTTCTATGCGACCCAAGTCGCCAAAGACCTGGCCATCTGAGGTACCAAGGGTCTATTCGGTACTGATGATGCCAAGTGGGAAATGGTAACCTGGGTCTTAAATTTCTCCCAAAAATTTTACGGATTTTTGTTAAGTCATTTTGACGAAATTTGCTTCCATCCGCAGCAGCCAGAATTAGCAAACACAACAATAATCTCTTGATCATGTTAGACGGCTACCCGCTGAATGTCTCCCACCGATCACGTTATCTTGCTGTTGTCGTTCGGACAGTACCGGGTACAACACGCTTGTTTACTCTGCAACAAAGAATATTACATATGGAAATTAAAACTGCCATTGTGGTATTAATACGTAAATCGTCACATTGAACAGTCTTGGGTGATATTTGTATCAAGAGTAATGGCATTGGCACAGGGATATCGACTAATTAATGCAGATAAATCATCTCATGTTCTAGATAAATTCACAGAGACAAGTTTGTAGTTAGACCTGAATCTTGAATGATATAATATAGCTAACTGATCGGCAACACTTCCAATAAGTTAAATGTATAACTCATGCATGTAGAATGAACGATGAAGCAATGGAGCGATATTCATTGATTTTGCTAGGGCCACCCTTGGCTCAGTTGTCTGAGCGTTTAACTGCGATGTACCCTACACTGTACCCGGTATAAGTTCAAGTGGAACTTGAATATATAATGGAAATTGTGCAGTGCTGGGGGAGATGTCGGGGATGTTTAAGGTGGTTTCTCCCCAGTTTTCCATCATATACCGGAGTAGTGTATGTATAGAGTCGCAGTATACGTTAAATACCGCTGAGTACGACTTTAAAAACCAAATAAATAAATAAACTGATTTTGCCATGTTACATTTCTAATCAACATTACCCGCATCATAGCTAAATTAGAAGCAAGTTAAACGGGCAAAACGAACGATTTACATGTGTTGAACACTCAATATGTCGATCTATGTTGCAAAGAGTTTATTTATATATTTGTAAAAATGTAGAGAAAATAAATTTTGCTATATATGTGGCTGATTGTTTGCAGTCTACAGTTACGTGATTGTCGTTACTATAAACACGCACACCTTAATATAAATCAATATATCGGGACCACAGCTAAAAATATGCTTGATCAACTGACGTGGGGCGAAGTCAGTGTGAGATATATTTCATTTCCTTCCCTTTCATCACAGCGATGCTGAAACAAGCAGTTTCCACTCAATGATGGGGCGATGAAATATGTGGTCAATAAATGACATGAAGTAGTTTGCTTTATTTAATATCCGTTGTAATATTAAATAACAAATCGGACATAGATCAGCACAATATAATAACCGATGGTTGTTGGAAGGAAGGTTTGGAGTATTTGGCTGTTTATTTATTTGAGGTTTTACGCCGTACTTACATTACATTAACGACGCTGGCAAGACTGAAGCTACGTACAAAAAGCAAGAAACCACATTAAACCGGCTTAACGGTGGCCCTTATCCAAGAGATCACAAGGGTACAAAAGGTTCTAACTGAACAAAACGACAGAAGGCACGGCAAGAAAGACTACTTATGTTTTCTATGTGAATAGGTAAATGTAGGTATGTGCGAATTAATTATCTGCTAAATAGAACATTCTTAAAACTGATGTAAACCGACGAGTCATCGCACCAGGAAAAATGGTCGGATTTGACAAGATGTCACCTATTTCCAGTTTGCTGAATAAAATAAACAGTGGCCCACAGTTAGTGATTACTGCTAAACCGTGTTATTTACGGCATATGACCTCTGAAACGTGTCTCATCATTTGTAGTCAGTTTTGTACTAATTATATCCATCAATATCCCGTTCTTGTTTTGTTTTTTTATGTGTTTCCGAGAAGTCCATAATTCACTTGTGAAAGCACATTAAAGGGGAAGAAATTCTTAAAACAGATTCAGTCTTAATAGATAGATCGTTTGGAGAAGTTTCAAATAATAGTTTCCGGTGACGCAAATTTCGACGTGCCCTTTGAGCCACATTGAACTGACACCTGTATTGTGGACTATTATGCCACCTTGTTTATGTCTCCATTATAACATAAAGCATTGCTCCATAAATACTCAAGAAAAAAAATAGCATTAATTTATGCCATTGTTTAAAAAGTCAATAATGTTTTTTTTTTGTGGGGATTTTAATAGTGCTATATTTCATAATTGTACGTTTGAATAAGGCACTGTCTTTATGGCACAAAATGTCCACCATACAAGTGTCTGCTGAATGGGATCATACACAGTCCACCAACGTTGATTCCATTGATATTTATGATTACTATCACTTTAATAAAGAGTTTCAATCTGTACCATTGTACGGTTTTTGTTTGAATGAGTTAACAATAAAACCCAATACTAGAAGTTTAATATTTTACTAGTTTATTACTACATATTTATTTCTTATATACGTCGTATTTTTAACATAAGAGCGGCACACTTTTCTGATTAGAACTGATTAGAACGGCGATATATTCAGAACGCAGTTGTCTGGAGAAAGTCGAGTTGCCCTTGGATTTCAGCGAGCTGCTATGGTTAATGATGAGCATAAGGCCGCAAAGAAAATCCAAATGCATGTCAATTAAAATATTTGGTAGCTGGGGGTAATGTTCCTCGGCTTGATCCATTAAAACATTACAATTTGAACCGCTATCAAGGAAGCTGTGTTAAGGAATACGGCCTCGAGGCCACATTTCGAAAGTCATGTGATAACATATGGGATGGATGTTTCTTTGTAAACCGGTAATTTTTTTGTCGCAGTTGAAACTGCTTTGGAAAAGCTCGAGGATCTTTATAATTTTACGGCTAAGGCGAATGCGATTACCTTCCTATATGTCAACCGTTTAACGGTGGTGAGTGAAAGAAACGTGGCTGACGAAAGCATGAACAGCCAGCGGGCCCCGAAAGCAACTCTTAGTGATAGCCCCCATCATCATTTCGTATATCAGTACCGTGTGATACTTGTCCAGTTTACTTTTCTTCAAGGCAGTAAAAGCTTTGTACTTATTTTTTTTTTTAAATTTACACAATTCTTTATTCCCAAACAGCCATATAGCTTGTTAAAGCCTTGGAAATGATCCGTTCGGGCTTACTGTACGACCTTTTCGACTGTTTGTGTATTTTACATTGCTAGATGAATGGTTACACAGTACATCCGAGTATCGTATTCTCGTCATCTCTATTGTTATATATACAAAAACAGATATACAGAGAAAGGACACTTTGTGTATAATTTAAAATAACTAAATTAATTTATCCATTAATTCAGGACAAGTTCTAGTATTTAAATCGATTTTAGCAGGGGAAAAAAAAGATACCATTAGTAAGGTTTTTCTTATATATATACTCAATACGATTGACTTTTTTGCAAGATAACAGATAACTATTAAAAGACATCGGAGAGAATTCTAAATTACTAAAAACCTATTTAATGAGGCCTAGTCTTGCACAAATAATAGAATATAAGTAATTTCCTCCATTAATTGAAAGGTGTTCACTGCCTGAAGTTTGTTTGTTTGATTGGAGTGTTAAACTGAGATTAAGGTAATTTCACTCATATACCGAAAACCACCCTAAATGACGCTGACAACACAGAAAACACCAAAATACATCTACAGGGCGAAACACAAGACTCAAAAAACAATCAGCTTCCTGTTTCCCCTTAGTTCAGAGAGAACCAGGGCACAGGAGGCTCCCGCACAACCACAAGCCAACGTCTGCGATAACATTATTTCCATATCATTTCTGATATTACATCGTGATTATTATATATGTACGCGCGCGTTTGCACCAGAAGAAACAATCCCGGAACTCAGCAGCAGATTTATACGATGTATTTTAATTACTCAACTGATATTGTGACAAATACCGCAAGATGTGAATTGACACTAACCTACTAACTACAGCTACACGTCCTGCGCTTCTGGGGCCTGACTCAGTATAATGTATCCATAAAAAATATATTATTTTCTTTTTTAAATACGCTTGTAGATTGTAGGCCTTTTTAACAGTAATGGTACTAGTGTAGATGTTGACTAACGTGTCGAAGATAATACGTTATTGTTCAAACCTTAAGTCTGATTGAATCATTTGTGTTCCTAGTAATGTAGACTGAACAGTATGAATGTGCCCCTTCAGAACTGATCGATAAATGGCTAGATATTTGATCTGGAAAGCATTAGACTGATGTTGTAGAAAGACATTAAAGGAACCGCGCTCAAAGTCGTCTTTGATAATCCTTTAAGGTAAATTGTAGTAGTTCATGTAGCAAAGAATTAAAAAGAATACAAATACTATACTTCACTATGATTATTTAAATCTCGTGTCAAAGGCCATCTTCTAAAAGTGATTCGGTCTGGTTGAGATTATCCTTCTTTAAAGTATACATTGTGTATATTGTTATATTTTAATATCAGTTGTGTTTGTATAAGCTGTATACACTTATTCACTAACAATAGAAAACAAACTAGTTAATGCTACTATATTTACACGTTAACTAGGCCTATATCTGACACTCTCAAACTTTAGTGAGATAAAATAAGCCCCCTTGAGTTCTGATACCACCAGAAAGCAGTATCATTATCTAAATCTTTTATATTACAGGTTACATATTTACTAATCTAGTTTTCTTACACTGCTTGTTTTTTTTTTCGGTGAAATAAATGCAACGAAATGAATTCTGAAGTCGGCGACGACAGTAGATGAGCCGATTGTTCTTACTAAACAAAATTTGCAGTAACCAAAGCAGTTGGTAGAGCTGCTTCAAATACATTCCCGTCAACAATGAACTTGTTTCGATGTAGTAGTATTATTGCATTCAAATTCTCATACTGTTTTGGTTATACGTTTCTTACTGTATTCAAGTTAATTAGAATTACACCTTTTACGCAGTGCACAACCAATGTATATTGACACCTAAGTAAACAGACACGTCTCGGGGCCAGGGAAAGGGGTCATTTATATGGTGGCCAATTTCTGTCAGCGCATCATAAGTTAACCAAGCTCTTTTAAGTTCTTTTTTTTTAATAAAACTAAGAGAATGTTTTCTAAACAAAAATATTTGATGTTGTCAATGAAAGATTTCGTGTTCGCTTCACTAAAATTTGTCTTCTTCCTTAATTTAGATTAAGTTATCACTCTGATGGAGTTGTGTTATCTCCATAAAAAAGGCGACGGAACATCTTTCCGGTTTGTCATGCGCAGTAGCTTTTTGTACATCTATCTTTTCAACGCAGACTGAGAACACTGGTAATATGCCAGCGAAAGTTTTCATCAACTGGTGCAGTAGCAAATTATGAGTAGGTTGTTTATTTTATGGCTATATTTGTAGTCTGTGGCACGATTAAGAACACCATTGTTTTACTTATCTATACCTATCTTTAATGGCTACTGCACCCGTTGTTGGTGCGGCTGACACACCGGAAAGATGTTCCGTCGCCTTTTTCATTGAGAACACATGTCATGACAGTGAAGACAAAATATCTCCGGGAGAACACAAAACAATGTTAGCAAGAAGACAAATTTGAGTGGAGCGAGTACAAAATCTTGCATAGACAAGATAAAATATTTCGGTCTTAGAAAATATTCACTTTGTTTTTCTAAAAAAAAAACACGCTGGGAGAACTTATGATGCGCTGGCAGAAATCAGCAACCATGCATTTAAAACAAGGTGTCAGTTTACACAAATTGTTATGACATAGAAAAGACATCGGGCAATGATGTCCGATTAGACAAGATGAATGTATGTGACCATTTGATCACATATAAACTTACTCGCTACAAACCGCAAAGAGGGATAACTCTTTCTAGGTGAAAAACAAGATGACCTCTCACTACCTTAGAGTCAAAGACTCGACATTAGGGAGATTAATTTGATTCCCTATGTTAGAATCGGGTCGATTTAGACAAGTTTTGTAGTTATGTTCAACCATTAACCTTGTTTTCTTCTTTCTTAACCTATATGAAGGCTGCTTTAATTCCTTAAAGTAACATACGAACTAAAAAGTTCTGAATTCTGCACTATCACTATGAAAAATGTATATTAGAGGCTTACCAATAATTCCAACATCAAATTTGTAGGTTGAAGGAGAGTTTTATTATAACTAAAAAAACTAAAAACTTAATTTTCTTTAAGAATATTATTATGTGGATGTGTCAATCAGCTGTCATAGCTGAGCCACCCTAATATGTACCGACGCTACGCCAAGTCAAACGTTAATTAGCCCCGCCCCCATCCACTATTCAAAATCTTAACTCATTCCATATACGGTCATAAACCTGGCGAGATCAAAAGCTTTGTTTGAGGCAGACGAGAAAAAATGTCCGGCCTTCCTAACGCTGAATTCGAATTATTGCATGATTTTTCCTGGCTATTATTAGCCTTGAGCCAACTTAATAATGTTCTTTTAAAAGTAATTGTTTTAGTTAATGCCCAAACTTCAAAGTTGGTTAAAATCAAGGCAATCATAATTTGTTATAAACCCCTAATTTTGAGTGCTAATGTTACTTTAATAAAATTATCGTTTTAAACAATTTAGTGTAATTATATTTCCAGACAGTCTCAAATTACGTCTAGACTGCTGGCGCCTTAATATTTGAAGAGTGTATTTATTCCCGGAAATTTTGAATTACTAAAAAACGGTTTGTTTAATAGCTTCATACATAATTGATAATTGTCGTTATTGAAACCTAATAGCGTTTTAGATGTTGACGTGTTAAACTTCACATTCAAGAATGACAAAATAAGTGTCACGTGATACCAGATTCAGATGAATTATCGAAGTCTTAATATGAAGTCATCGTTCTCGCTATGTTATGAAATAGATGTTTGGTTTCATTTTTTTTTTGTATCTGGAATTGCCAATCAATGAATTTGTTAGCCATGAAATAGATTGTAAAAATAGTAAAACTTTGCAACTATTGAAAATCATATATATCTTAATGTCTTTTTAAATTTTAAGACGCATTCCGAAGAAAACATATAGACTTGAAAACTACAGTTTCCTGCCACACGCCTACATAATTGGGCCATTTGGGGATTTTGTTCTCAAGTTTCCCGAGAGCTTGTTTAGGATGGATGGTGGGCACACAAAACGGGATGGTCAAGTGGAACTCTGGCTTGAGATTATCTGTTAATTACAACGTCTTCAAATAATGAAACATCAATCAGTGTAGCAACGTCATTACAGCTTCGAGTCAGAAAACAAGTCCGTTAACGGACAAGAGGGAAAGACAAGATGCCATCAGATTTAGTTTGCCTGGAAGGGGAAGACATCATTAGTAATGAATATGAGTAGATCAGATATCGTTTTAGACAAACGAACGACAGCTCATCGATTATTTTATTGCCATTCGTAAATGAGGAGATTTAACGTACGTCTAATAAAAATCGGGGTTTTAGAGCTTGGACTTTTAATGAGTTTGAGCGTTGACAGTCTTGGTAAGCTATCAGTAACGCTACAAGCTGCCGTGAAATTAAATACAAGTGTTTGGTCAATGGATCTGGCCGCTCCACATGATTTGTCATTGGGATTAGCCTTGCGAGCGAGAGACGATCCCATGTAGATGCCCAAGCAATCGATGATAACAGTACTCGAGTATGAACTGATTGCCGACTCGACTGTTGATGCGCCACGGCTCACTTACAGCGGAAATATTCAATTACGAATGAACTCTCCTCTTATTCTACTCGTCTGTAAAGCTTTCGACAGAAATCGGTCAGTAATACAAGCTTGTAGGCAGACTTGTCAAATCAAACCCCCACTATAATTCGAAGTTATTTGGTAAGTATTGATTCTCTCCAACATAGTGCAACAGTCGTTAAATTATTTTACCTTACCCTCAATGATAACCTTGAACACGACAGTCGATTACACAGACATACAAATTCATATCAAGACTTTTATTAAGGCACTTGGAACAAATTATCTTCGAACTTAAGTACAATAAATGGAGGTGAAGATGAAATTGTACAATTAAAAAAGAAATCATTAAGACAGTAAATAGAACACACTTTCCTTTTAGCTGTCACTGTTTGTGGTACTGCATAAATATAAACCGTCTATACATGAACAAAGACTCACCCATGGTCTTGAGCTTAACTACACACATCCACGAATTGAATCGCTCGATAAATTATCATTGTTATGCTAGCAGATATCTTTCTTCTGATTGACACCCTGAGGTCATACATTCGACGTAAGAACAACCCGCGAGACGAAATCTGGAATCCAGTTCATCCCGAAAAATCCAAAGGAGTTAAACTTGGAACAGATAATTTTTCGTGTGTAACGTGATTGACAAGTGATTTTGTAGGCTATTGGCAGGTTAGATCACAAACTGAAATGATTCAAACAGGTATCTATGTATCTGGAATTTTCCGTTGGCTATTTGGCATCTGGCTAAGGAAAGTATTTCCAACGAAGTATAAATTGACCTTCTGCAAATTTACCATTGGCACGAATGCCCGATCGAAGACGAATGTCCTGATTGTTATGCTTACGCTTACAAATTATTAATAATTATATTGAAAGCGCTTGGTGAAGCGTGTTCCCTATCAGTTTCAACAAACAGCGATGCGCTCTGAATGGAGAGAAAACCCACGGATGACATGTCCCGTCCGACCTATTTCTGTGATAAACATCATAATTTCGTGTTATCCAGTGCTCGTCAATATTTGCAACGTTAATGATTTCGTGTTTAATAGCCAAGCCAATTTGAACAGTTAATAGACCAAAACAAGAGCTATAAAAAGTAAATTATGAAACGAGAGGCCCGTGTTTATGCTACTTCAGAGCTTTTCATTCAGCATGTCTATCGACTTAACTTTGTCTCTTAAAACTGATCTGAAGCTGGCATGATTTGCATCAATATGCTTTAAAATGTTTGTATTAAGGAAACGATTAAAATAAAATAATGCGGCACAATGGCCTTCAATTCTGCTGTCTCTACGGGCTAAACCACTGACGGCATTAGGAACATTTACAATAGAAGATAATAATAAATAGATTACATAAATACATTTCCGATACTGAAAAAGTTTTGAAACTCGGATTATAAACACGTTGGTATAATTCGACTATTAGGTTGATTTGCTTGATTGAGTGGTATATGGAAAGCTTGAAACTTAACAATGCAATACTTTGATGTTGATTTTCATTATCTGAGGTTGCTGATAAGCACTTCCAAGGGACAGTCGATTAGAAGGATTTCCAACGCTTGATTCGCTTTAAACGTTACATAATGGAACTTTAATCCTGTTGTTGCAGTGTGCCCCAGAGGTGAAACACGAGGCTTAAACTCAAATGTCACGTGTTAATCTCTATTAAAAGTCATACTCACCAGGTGATATAACACACAAGTATGCTTTTTGGTACTGTAACAATATTTGTACTTTATGGCATCCAAGCATATTTTTTTATTCTCACCCTGAGACTACTTCAACGTTATGGTTGCCTGCAATTAGCACAAATGACCGAATCATACACAGATGTGAGCTGTGTTTCATTGATAATAAGGACCACAGCTGAAAAGATTTCACGGTAGCGAATCCCGATCAATCTGCTGCAGTATATATTCCTGCTCTTTACTCCAGCCTGGGCAAAAAACAACGCATTCCATAGCTTCGAATGGACGGGTATTACACTACTTTAGACTGTCTGACTGAGTGATTGGGGTTTTATGCCATATTTAAGGTAATTTCACTTATATGACGACGTGACAGCTCAATTGGAAAGGCACACGAAGAAAACCACCCTAAACGATGACCTTGGCCCAGAAAGCACTAGGGCATAGGAGGCTTCAACCCAACCACCGGTCGCAAAAATAGGGTAATTGGCTTTTTAATGTGTATGATTTTGACAATTCACTCGTCCTTATTAAGTGATATTTAATGAATTCCATGCCATTTAGTTTGTTTACGTAATAGCCATCAAACATTACTACTCATAAAGTAAGCGTCACGTCTCTTTCACTGATCCACAGGATTAAATTAAGTATGCCTAATAGTAGGACTTAAATGCATGATGCACTTTATTGACAAACCAAATATTCACGAAGACAGCTATCCGAGAGTAATTAACGGCGGAAAACCCGATTCATCTTCCAAAGTAAATTGGTACAGCAAATTGAGCATCCTTTAAAGGGGAGGAGGGATGAAGGTGGGGCGGTGGTGAGGGGATGGGTTGAGGGGGAGGGGCGCTACCGATGATATATGCAGATGGCTTACTTTTAACAGAAGTTTTATGAATCGATCTTTTTGACAACTACCGAGTGATATCTAAAATCTAATGCTTTCTGAAATCAGTTGGAAAATACCTAATTTGAACAGACTATGTTTAAATATTATAATCGAACCGTTCAGTTGCATTTAGAAGCTGGTACACCGTAATTTAGAAAACAATTTTCTTAAAGATAACTTCGTTTATTAAACAGACAACGATCGTTATAGGTGCTAATACCGTTGTCAATCATATGACTAGCATATCAGTGATGGTATTTAGACTGGATAAACGGTATTAGTATTTATACCGAAACGTTTCAATCAAATACCCATCGGAAAATCATTTTTTACTTTCTACTAAGTTTAAATTCGAATTTAAACTTTGGAACTTGACACTTAACCCTGTATAAAAACTGTTTTCATAACATTTGACCGTACTTGTATTTGCAATATGGCGATAATAAATCGTGTTTGAGCTCACACAAGTAAACATATACATTTTTCATTTTGCTAAGAAATAAAGAACCTTTGAAACGTCCTTGTGTATACCACTCCGCAGATACAACAAGAAAACCATTGGTAAATTATTGCACTATTGATACTGTAAGATACTGGTAGGACGTTGAGTTTCTGGAGGACAATAGCAACGGCTCACAATTTACAAATGAATTAGTGGAACAAGATCAGGAAAATGATCAGGCGCACAATACTATTATTTATTAATTGGTGACATTTGCTCGCGACAGAACACCTATCGACTTTCCACTAATTGATAATAAAATATTTCCTCCTGGCGTCTGTAACCGTTCAGATGGAGAAACGTCATAACTGCACTATATTAAAAATAAACGCGATGTACATTTTTACTTGGTGGAAAACTAGTGGGATATCTATGTATGATTGAAAGCTAAAATAAACCGATATATTGAAGTTTTGTTCATAATGCCTACTGAGGATGTGTGGAATATTTCTATACATAACATAATATCAGCTTGTATCGCACACAAACAGCATATTCTCACTCGTCGTCATGTATTTTCTATTGATTCCTAAACATATCTTATCTTGTAAAAATACATTTTAAAAAAGACAAGTTGCCATAGTTAATTTGTTAAGAACGTGAAGTATAGTCTTCGTTCTCTGATTTAGTTACTTACTTGGCATTGTATTCAGCTACCGTCCCAGTATCTTCCTGCCACGGTTTCTGTCCGTACCTCTATAACAGTTTACTATTGATAAATTTTGATTTTACCATCCGTGGTCTTGAGAGCCATTCATTTCCTCTCCGGGCACCATCCAAACAAAGGCATTTGAAACTTGCGGAAGGCCGCCGCGGCTGACTCGCTTGCCTTGTTGGTAGTTAGGGACTTGGTAAAGCGACTGCCAGATTCGCTGGCATGCCTCTTGATCAATACAGGAATCAAAGGAACGTAGGCGGAAGTGGTTAGAATCCACGTGGTTAGAAAGGTCGTGTTATCGTGGTTACTCTAATAAGAGTAACAGGTGGCAAAGACTAACAAATTATCTTAAGAACGATACCAAATCACACCCACAGAATCGGACAACTAATGATTACAAAGCATGATAATTTACAATAGACAACCGAATGAAGGAATCGGATCTTGCTGGCTATGTAATGCCCTGCGTCTGATCAGCCAGTAATGTTATACACAGACCTCAAATTGATATGCGCTGGACAGATGATAATAACAGATAAAATAAATTATAAATCAGTTGGCCTCTAACTGAAGTCTACGAAAAAACATCAGGCTATTTGGTGATTATTAACGGTAGAGAACTTGCAGAAAATCAAGGGATTGTCTGCCTGGTAGATGGCGATGTGCCGGGCAACACGTATTCGGATGGGGATTGAGTGGCTGATTTTGGGTTTCACACAAGTTATTTCACTCATAATTATGTCGCCTAGCTTCACCAAATTGACTGGCGATCCGTTATATAGTTGAAATAACATTAAGTACGGAGTAAAACCCAAATCACTGAATCACAGCGCCCCACGCGCATTTTGGATAGTCGCAAATCTTTAATCAGGAGAAAAAACTTCAATAATCGATTGTAAAACAGTAAAGTAGTAATTGTTTTTGTCTTACGAATATAAATACCGAGCAGCACTACCATACTTTAAATAACCAGGACTGCCTCACTGTCTTTACCTTTTTGTGCCATAAATAATTGTTTGTGTTAATTGGATGCAAATAAGTGTAGATGGGAACATGGAGAGGCTTCACTAAGTTATTGCAAAATTAGACCAAAAACACAATTTTGTACGCATTCATAAGCTGTCGGAAAAGGCTATCCTCGT
>JAVFBZ010153727.1:4445-18827 GCA_032466195.1 Katharina tunicata
ACGTAGTAAAAAGAAAGGAGAAAACTTGTCGACCTTTATCATTTGAAATACGCCATGGCAGTAGGAAGGATAGGTTTAGAAGCTGATGTGATCAGTCTTTTTATAAGCACCCGGGAATTCGGTTTTTTGATGTAGAAAATAAAAGTTTACTGGGGTATTTTGTTTGCCAAATTAGCGGCTCTATGTAGACGAGTATAAGTTACACTTGTATAAGGTTTTGTTAAAGCTCACGAAACATGTCCACTTGATCACATAAACCTAGCAATTCACATGCTTGAGTAGCTCCCCAAATAATCCTTTGTTCTTGTGGCGCATACAAACGAAGGCTTTGTCAAATATTTAGATGTACAACATGTCTCTGTTTAGCAAAATAAAGGTCAACCTGTGATTTGACTCCATTAAATTAAATAATGGCGATAGTTAACTGTTTTTTATTTGCTCAGGTTAAAAATGTTAACGTTTCACAATTAGTTAATTTCTAGCAAAATCATTCGAAGTTCCGTTTTTTATTTGTTTTCGCTTAAAATGGATGGAAAAACAAAACATGTAGTTAACGAGTCTATTTTTGTCTTTCCCGTTACGTCTTGCACAAGGACACATTTGGCGAAATACTGAAAGTTTCGCTTTTTCTTCGCTTCTAGTAAATTTTTCGTAAAAGGAAATGACATTCGTTCTTCAGTATTTTTCATATAAAATAGGCTCTGAAATATGCTGTTCATGTCATCAAACATGATGAATGGCTTGAATATCCAGGAAGTGCCAAATGTGGTCGCTACCGAAATTTAAAGAAACAATAACGATTGACAATCTTGTTCACGGAGTGGCCATGTCCTTTAATTTGAATAATTATACAAAAGGCGACCAATTTAAGTTTCAAATTTATCTTTTGTTTTGTATTCTTACCCTCCACAATTTATATTTCATAATATATATATGCATTGTCAATAAATGTAACAAAATATGACTCTTTATTTTTTTATTTTGTTTCTGTATTACATGGAAACACCATTGAAACGATAACAACTTTCCTATGTAGGAATATCTCATATTAATTTGTAATGGCCGATGTACGTGTTAGTTATGTTTTATTTTTTAATAACAACGGTTTGTAAACAAACTGACAATCAACGCTTTGCAAGTACTCTCAAAACTGTGTTCAAAGGCCACTTCTGTGGCTTATATTTGCCTCCAATATTAGTTGGTATTCTATTGTTGGTAACAATGACCACTGATTTCTGTCCTCCTGGTATATAAAATTAACAATGTTTTCTTGTTATTCATAAGACTAATCTGTTTATCGATTTCATTAACTGATTAATTTGTTTGGAATAAAAAGTCATAAATTATGTTTACACAGAGTCTTCTTCTTCGTGCTTAATAACATGTTATTTTGATTACCCATACTGCTTTAGGAGGACCTTTCAACTGTGTGGGATTTAAAAGTCAATAGCCTATCACTTTTTTATGCGACGAAGTAAGATTAAACAGTATGTTGTGTGACTTAAATTTTGAAGACGTATAATTTAAGCCGATGGGAGTTTGTTCTCAGCAACCTTTGTCGGGTTTTTGTAGGGTCTAACCCCTGATATACGTCTGTGTTGTTTTCGTTTTCTTCTTTTTTTTTTAAAGAATATTGCTAAACGCGTCGTTCTCGCTGTTTGATGATGTATAGCCCTTCATGATCAGAACTTGAATGTATGTGTTTCGTGTTTTATATAGCATACATTTGCTCACTAGAGGGCGTTATAAGGACAATTTCTATTTGAATTTGTCAGAAGGAATATGACTATTGCGACTTTCCGCGCGAATCGCCGCTTCCAGTATGAACGATGATTCGCACGGAAAGTCGCGCGGAAAGTCGCAGTGGTCGCGTTCGCGCTCGTGTTCGCGTTCGTGTTCAGTATAAACAGGCCTTTAATGCAATTTTCTGTAATTTATGTTTCGGATCATTTCTTTGAAAAACTCATTCTGGAGCTATCAATTCATAATCAATTATAAATTCTTTAGACTGTCTTATCAGCTAACATGTGAACAAAAGACTGCGACTTTAATCGTAGTTAAGATGTGTGTGTATTACGAATACATCCTGATCGTCTTTCTGAGCAAAATCACTTCCGCATAAAACATTGCTAATTTAAGTGCGATTTTATTAGAAAAGACCTGTTGGATAAAACAGTCTGACAGCAAGGATCAGAATGGCGTGTGTTAGCCAATAGCGACAACAACTTGTGTATTTTGTCAATCTGTCGCTTGAGGCGCTTAGTTTTTGCCGAGCATCATTGACATATAGGCAGAGACACTAAGAAATAATCTTATTAGTTTAATGAGTTGGTTCGGAGTAGGATATATTTCAAAACATCAAGTAAGTTAAAGCGGGAGAAGAATCAGGGTTGAAACAAATCCCGAGGCTCTTAGAGTGCGTCAGTCGTTTATCTTTATCCCATTGCCACCCACTTAAAACTCCACTAGCAGGTCAGTGCGCAAAACACAATGAACAGATCATGTTCACTGTACTCTGATAACTGGAATCCAATTTACGTCAAGCAACTCTGTTGTCTTAAAATTATGAATCACATATTTTTTCAATTATTTTTGGGGGGATTAGAACTTCTTTATTCACAAATTGTTAGCGTTCTGTTCTTGATTTAAAAATATTAGAAGATTTTAAATATCTAATAATTGATTAACCCCAATGTTGACACATGCAAGAAAAGAAGTTGTTATCCCAAGTCAGTTATTATAGCTTGTAAATAAATATCACATTCTTTCTCATGAATAAAGATCCTATCAGTATAATGGGTTACTTCGGAGTAGGATATAATCCAAAAACATCAAGTCTTTTACAATGAAGACAAAAGACTGAAAAAGTGTCCACAAATTCCACACGGCTATATTATTTTTATGAGGTTTCATAAACAATCTCGCACACTTGATGTTCGAATCTGTATAACATGTTGTTATAAAAAGTATTGTTCTGTCAGTTTGTATGACAAATCAGTCCTATAAAAATTACACTCTGTCACCAGATAATAGTCGTATTAAAAACAAAGGAGACATCTTGTCAGCCTATATTATCTGAGTAAGCCATTACAACAGGAAGGATACGTATTTAACAAGATGTTACAAATAAAAACATGCAAATAAGTTACAATTTTGCAATATTATTTGCTTTATTGGACAAGTTCTAGAAGTTATAGAAAAAGTTTGTTGTAAGATTAGTTTCAAGTATCTGTTGTAGATAAATATATTCTAACATGCAGTTTTTAAACAATATATTACGCTATCATCTCTATATTTATTATGAATCAGTTTCCATGTGTATATGTTGTATACATTTCATTTCAAGGCTTTTCATGCGAATCCAAGAATACACCGTGATAGCCACTGAATAGTTTGACATAATAGGCCAAAGTCACAACTCCGAGAAATGATAAACAATGCATGTTTTGTTTCTATATTTCGGCTTTAAAAAACATCTTCAAGCTTGAACAGGCAGTCAAAATTCAACATATATATAAATATACACAGACTATATACACAGAGCAAAATAGATGACAGTGTAAGATAAATGTAAGCAGAGTTTAACAAACATTAACAGATGTGAACAGGAATTACAATCAAGCCATATTGTCTTCGATCAAGGCAGTGTACAGAACACACCGCCACAGAACTTTAAAGACCATTTTAATTACAACGTATGCCATAGCACATAACTTAAGCATTACAATGTATTAACACTTAAATACCGACAATCAAACATACGCTTGAATGAACCGAAACGTTCTTAGCTTAAACATTTAAAAGACGTTCTATAGTAACATTTGCATAACCAAAGCAACCTCGGAAGGCATATTCATGAAAAGTTTCTACGCAGTGTAGCTTTCCCATCTTTATCCAGTTTTCAGAAAGTCTCTTAAAATTTCATTAGACAGTCGGGCCAGGACCTTAAACCTGACTTATACATCTTTAAAATCACTGTTTACATGGTTCTGTTCGTGCTCCTGGAACATAAACATATTAACGGCGTCACACGAACACTGGAGTTCAAAGACTTTGGAAGCTCATCAAAACACAATTACTCTCGCTGTGCATACAGAGTAGTACTTTATACAAATCACAGACAACAGGATTTATTGTTACAAGATATAGGTCACAGGGTCTGACATTGTCGTCAAGCATAATTATCATAAAACACTACAAGTAAGTAACACGTATATAATAGTAATAAATAAACGGTGGCCTCTGTCGGCCTTTTCTTATATAGTTAGAAGTTGAACTGAACTGAGTTGGTTTTTAATTGAACGTATTGATAGATGTAGTATAAAACTGAAGAAAAAAAACACATATCAAAAAATTGCGGGAAATGGGCTTTTTCTATCACTGATATAAAATACAGTCTTAAAGAAAAGTTTGAATTTCTTTGTCCGTGTAACATTCAATGCAAGTACAATATTTTTAATTGAAAATCTTAGAGCATGTTCTTTGAGTAATGAAGTGCCCAACGGGAGGCTAAACGGAAGTGTCATTGACAATAAATTTCATAAACGAATACGCGTGCAACATGACAATTATATGCAGTGCCAATGTGTCAAAAAAACATTACTTTGCTGTCTTATTGGAACGTTAGAGATGCTTGGATTATATTCTATATTATATTATGAAAACTTAACATAGTTGGAAAAACGGACATTTGCGGATAGGCAAAATTTGTATTTATAAAAAATATCGAAATTAATAATTGAAAAACATAGTTAGCCTGTAAATATTTTCTGGGCAGCGGCAATTCTGTGAAGCGATTCTGAAATAATTGTAACTAATGATCATAAAGTTTAACACAAAGTTGGACATCTTCCAGTATTACGCTGAGAATATTGTAGTTTTGGACATAATTGTTCCCAGTGTATAAACAGGCAGTAAAAAAATAATATTTTTCCTGGTTTTACAGGTTTACTTGTCCACAGCTGAATGGAACGAAGAATTTACCATGTTTTTATAATGAAGATGTTTATGTTCCCAGACATTTTTCATAAAAATACTACAATAACATTTCCATAACATCTACCCTAATGCAATACCAGTTAGATTATTCCAGACAAAAAATCGCTCCGAGTCATGTAATTGCACTTACACCAAATTCAATAAAAAGCTGACGATGGCGTGGAAAGTGACACACCGATGTGCAATTGTCTGCATGTTCTCTATACTGGTTTAGCATTTTAGGTCACATGGGCGGGAGTTAAACTTAGAACACAAGCCTTCCTTGATGAGCTTAATGTATATATTTGTTATGGATTATCTGATACCCCGACAACTTAGATCTATGAAAGATAACATAGCGTATGGAGTCGAAACCATAGCAAATAAGTCAAATTATATGTCTTGTATTTTTCTTTTCCCCTCAAAAATAGTTACTTAGTTACCAATTTCCTAAAGCCAACAAGTAGAGATGAAAGTAAAAATTAACGTCGGATTTATCTTGCCATTTAATCCATCTTTTACCGTTTATTAGAACTGGTCTATTGACCGATAATCTTTCAGACTCAAGTTGGATATCTTCCAAATAATCAAGAAACACTATACCCACAATACTAAAATGTCTGTAAAAACGGTTCCAAGCGCATTGACAGACTGTGATAAGATAATCACCCCCGTGTCATCCTAGCCAATTCTCGTATTACCTTATACAAACAATAAAATAATCATTCTAGAAAATTTGCCCTTTAGATTGGGATGAAATTGCGCTTTGATTACTTTTTTACGATGCAGATATTTTTGCTGGAAGACATTGCTTATGTTTATAAGGGTCCCCTGATTTTTCATGTTTGCAATAACTGTCACATTGTGGAGCATAAAGTAGTATAATCAGATTATTGCTAGAAAAATGTACTGACCTAAATCATAATAGAAGTGTCTAACGAAATACGATATATTAAAAATGTTTCAGAAATATATGATTTCATAGTTATACCATTTAGCCCATTTAGCTAAAAGACTAGAGATGTTAAGAAACCTCAAACCTCAAAAACTGCATAAAATATTTAATTATGAAAACGTTCAGAGCAATAGAATACTGATTAGATTGAATTTTGATGACATATACTGAAACACACTTATTTTTGATACTGTCTTTCCATTCTCTACGGGCAATTGCTGTGAAATAGCGTGTAGCTAAATACTATAACAATAACCTTTTCATACCTTTGAATAACTGTTGTAATCATTGTGTTGATAATAAAATAAAAAAAACAGAAGTGACAGGATTTTAATAGCTAGTGAAATAATACCACAGAATCAGTTTTTATTTAGTTAGAGATATATGTTATCCAATCTGGAATATCCTTAATTCAATTGGCTTATTCGAGGGAATTAGAGATCGCTAAACGTGTATCTAATGATATTGTGACCCACCATACGTAGAAAGTATTGCAACATACCGTGCCGTAAACAATCGCAAGACGCACATACCGCGACCACCAAAGTGACACTGTTTATCTATGGACGCAAGACATGATGTCATAAAAAACTTGATTTCATATTTTTTTAAAACACACAATGATTTGTTGGACATAAACAAAATGGCGAGACAGCATCACGAATCGATCATATGAATATAGTTACGTGGAGTATCTCAATCCAGTTGATTTAATACTTTCTTTGGATAACAAACGTATACATTACGTTTACACATGATGTGATCAAATCGGTGTTTAGCAATATGCAGACACTTCAGCTTCTTGCTCAACGTTTTAAAAAACATTTGCAATGATAAAATTTCACAGTCACAGGCTGATAGTTTTCAATGCGAGAAAAGTTATAATTGTTGTGTTTTGTGTGACCCAAAGTTTGTAGAGATCACGTCGATGAATTTGCTCACAGCAATCTTACCTTGATTTACTTTTGGACCTCACACCATTTTCCGTTGTGTCATAATAAACATTCATCAGCTGCTGCTGTGACTGACCTTACATTCTTTTTCTTAGATTCTGTGATCTCACATTTTCGTAGTGAAGATTTGTTTTAAGCAGAAGAAACACAGATTTAATGAGACAATGTTAATTCGTGGAATGAGTGACTTCTATGCTCATTGACTGGAGAATCAAATTCTCCATATTTCTGTTCTCCCTGTGTTACTTAGTGAAAAGTCTGAATGATTTATTAGGGATTTACGGTGCACTGAAGGTTATTTCACTGATATGACGTCGTGCCAACTCAATGATTGAAGGAAACGACCCTCATCAACACAGGCAACAGACTAGAATGTAAGTATGAGGACTGCGCTTGAAGCAATGAAATAAACAACATGCCTGTATTGCTTTTATACCTAGTGTTGGAGATGTATGTACAAGGGTTGTAGGTACAACACTGGCATCAAATAAGAACGCCACGTGACAAGGACAAGACTCAAAACAAGACATCACAACAAATCGGCTTACTACATGATGTCCCTTAACTCAGAGCGAACCAGGACACCGGAAGCACTCGCGAATATAAAATAAAATGGATTCCATCTAATTTCCACAACAGGAGAGTCCACAAGGAAAATATCTCATTATTAAATAGATTTCGAGTAGCTACATGCATTCAATGCCGTTTTCTGTAATGTGCAAAAAAAAAAAAAAAAACGCATTGGCGATTCATAACGTCTACTGAAGATTGTAAGCATTACATAACCTCTTGTCCACTACATTACTAGAAACATTAAGCATCGAGACAATTTTATTTGGCAGCTCAAACTTATCTCACAATGAAAATGTGAATATCCTTGTCAATATTCATGGTTTTGTCCATCACTCAAAAATGTTTCAAACTAATCCTGGTCAAACATAGTATATATAATCTAACAATATGTGAGATCACTATTTGTGTATTGTTTTAATACGATTATTTTTGTTATTCCGATTTTTATCAATATACGAATGTACAGCAAAGATTGTGAATTATTTATTTTATATAACGACTAAAATATTCCCCGGTTTAATTAAAACTGGAAAAACTCTATCGTCTATATTATGTATAAGGTATAGAAATCCTGCTTGTCTTATTTCATTTTAAGATCATAATCCTGGTCAGATAATGTTTCTATATTTTTGATATTTGCCCAATTATAAATGTATTGTATTATCGGAACGATGTTTATATAGGCGTTGCCTATTCATCAATCCCAATTTCTCTTGTGAAATAAAAATACTGTTTAAACTATAACGTCTACACAAATACAATAATGATTGGATTAAAACTCTTCGGGTGTCAAATTCCGGTATATAACTTCTACTATAGTGTGTTGAAATTGTGTTTCTTTCAATTATATATACTTTAAAAGATGAAGGCTTATTCGGACTGTGGATGTATGTGTGATTTCTTCGCAAAACAAACCTTACTTGAGCAGCTGTTGAAGTGGATTTTATTATTACCTCAATAGTAGTGTACTAATTTCTAAAAGATAAAGGCCTATAGCTATTTACAGTAGTCGATGGCCTACAGGGACTATTATACAATTACAAAGGTTTTTAAACATATAAAATGCCATATTAAAGTGTTGTTGACTATGTATGGGAGTGTTGAGAGTTATATTAGTGCGAGATAGGTAGGTACATGTATATTGAACCCAGGTATAAGTTCCTAGAATACGTTTAGTTAACATTAGTAAGATATAAACAGGTGATAGTGCTCCCCCAAACCATGCTTGGAAATATCTATTTTTTCGGATTAAGCCTTAAGTAAGAAAACATTGTTAAAATATCCTGGGACTTATTACGTTTCCTGACAACCCCCACTTATGGATTTACACTGAGAATCGAAATAGATTTACTCCAGTAAATCCGTCCTTGATAGTGACTGATTAAATGCTATTTATTTACAAGTTGGTTTAGTCTTGACTGAAACTCGTATTTATGGCTTTACATAATTGTGTTCCACAGTTATTATTTGTTTTTAATATTGGATCATCATTTGTGTTTTAATTATTACACAATTAGATTTACATGGACAAACACTCGCTGAACGAAAACAAATTGCTTATGATAATATGTGTCATGTGAATTTTAAATGTCCAATGTACCTTATATTGTTATTTGTTTGTGATATAAGTATAATAAGCGGATTTTAAACCATACAAACAGCTTACCAATACTCTAACAACGGCATTGACAAACTGCGATAAGGAAATCCCTGTCTTTCAGTAAGATTATCCTCGTATTAGTGTATACAAATAAATGAGCCTTCCGGAATTAATTTTTAATGTCCAATGTATCTTATATTGTTATTTGTTTGTGATATAAGTATTGTAAGCGGATTTTAAACCATACAAACAGCTTACCAATACTCTAACAACGGCCATCAAAGGACACCTAAAATTGAGCCGACTTTCAACCGGTCATCTCATACCATTATTGTCTGTCTTCGTTATTGTTAATTGCAAACAATCTCTCTATGGTATTTATTAGTATATAATCACTTTTTAGTGTTGAAAATGCAATGCAGAAGGACTGTTTTACATTAAATATAGACAATTTACTAGAATAGGTTGTCAATTCAACTGCATATATCTGATATTTTCTTTATATCAAGAATTATAATCTGGTTTATAAAATCCATTCGCTGATTAGTTTCTTTCGATAAAGAAGTAGTAGTACACTACAGCTGAACATCATGTGATAAAACCTGGACTTAGAAACGATTAGAGCCTTCCTGCCCGTGCTTACTAGCGAATAAGTTTGCTTAACATAATGCTGCGAGCAGGCGTTTTCAACTGAACTAGATTTTAAAATTCAATCACTTTCAATGTTGCAAGGTAATGTTAAGTAATTTACAACAATAACGAGTGTAACAAGGTACGAGTTTAGGGGCATGAAACCAGACTAAGATCTACTTTGCACAAGTAGCCGATATCACGTGACCTCAAACTTGAAGATGACAGTAATGCTTATGTTTATCGTCAGTTACACCTATTTTACCTGTATCTCTTCAAGTAATATATTTATTCATACATTTACTTGTGAACATCGATGGATTGCCGCGAAGAATAACATCGTCAACAGTCCGACTTTCAATCAAATTGTTTTTGGCTTTACAAAGGAAACCAATTACACATGCACGTTGTCTTACTAATCAATTGGACAATCGTATTTTTGAATAAAGGAGAACTGACTATCACATTTTGAAGTTGTCGGATTAGACTCGTGTTTATAACATCAATGTCGGTGGTAGTTGCTTGACTAACATCTCTGCCGTCATTTTGTTACGGTAGAGGTGTTAGGTCTCGACGTCTGCGGCGTCTCGGGTTTTGGCCTGGTACCAACATGATGGCAGACATGTTTGTCACACAACTACCACCGACACGTACTTTTTAAACCCTTTTCACACACAAGAGTACTTGAATTAAGGCAGCTAAAATCTCCCCGCGTTTATTAAAGTTGACGGTGATGTAGACAGGGAGCCATGCCAGAAAGTGAAAAGCTATGGTAATACTGACAGCTGTCAAAACATGTCAATCCGGTCGTTTGCCACATTTCATGCTATCCTTAAAATTACAGACACAAATCATTGTTTAATCAAATCAATTACACCAGTTAATCCAAAATGGCGGAGAAGAGTAAAAGCGCTTATTTCTCAACTAGTAAATATACATCTATAAAGACTCAAACTTTAAAATCGAAACTGAGTAGTTAACTATTTTAAAAGCATTAATTTATTATAGGCAGCGGCAATGTTGTAAAACCGTTTTGAAAATATGAATGAGTTGAGTTGTCCATGTACATCTTCAAATAGTGTGGTAATAATAGACCCAGAATATTGTGAAATTTTAACGATAACTGACCAAAATTTTCCCGTTTCTTGCTTACGTCAACCCTGTCATTTATTTGGTTCCAATATACCACTGATAAGAAATGTCCACTTTCTTTTTATTGTATACTAGGCAAAAAATCCCGTTTCTACTGTCCTTCAATCCAGTAATTGCTCTCTTCGTTTATAATAAGTGGACGGCTGAATAAAAAAAATGGTAAAATGACTTCCATATGACTACATATTCTCTGCAATATTGAAAAAATACTTTAAGACGGGATGCTCTTAACTAAGCCATCAATTTGTCATCCCATAATTGTCATCTCATGAATAACCACTCTATAAAACAATCTTGACAATAAAATTGTCTTGATTGCGTTTTACACAATATAGAATATCACGATTAACGAATAATGTTATAATTATAACAAATGAGTCCAGGTTTGACTTAAATTGTAACCAAAAAGTATGCAATGTGACGGTTCAATAGGAAAATATCCTTAATGACGAGAAAAGCCCCTGAGTATGCTCTTCTTGTTTAGTGAGTTGTAAAATATCCATAATCAACTCGACCAACATTCATGGCTCTTAAACTCAACGGTATACTAACGTTTAAACGACAAGTTAATATAAGGTGGTTTGAGTTGGTTACTTTGGGATATGAGTCAGGCGCACTAATCATAAAATGATCACATGCTTTTTTTGTCTTGCCTCTCTAGATATATAAATTAAACTCAACTATTTAAGATCGTATGCTTATAAATTGCGTGCGATTTAAAATTCTTGGAACTTTGCATGAACCGGTGATTAACTCAGAAAGCAGACCTAAGTTGAAGGGATAAATTGCTTGCTTGGATTTTATTGTTACGTTTGATTGCTGCTTTGGGGGTTATATCGTTCACATAAAGCCGAAATAGCCCAGTGGTTGGATAAAACCACCCCAAACAAATGTTACCCACTCGTTACTAAAATATACCATTCATTAAAACTGTTACATGAAACAATAATGTGTGAAAAGAAATTGGGCATCTTCCAAATACTCTGGAAATATTACACTCACAATCTTCAAATTTGCTTGTATAAAATTGTTCGCAGCGCATTGACAAACTGCGATAAGGAAATCCCTGTCTTTCATTAAGATTACCCTCGTATTAGTGTATACAAATAAATGAGCCTTCCGAAACATTGCTGTGTATTCAGGTTCAGGCTAAATCAACCTTTAATGCTTTTTTTTTATGACGCAGATAGTTTTGCTGGTAGACATCCATTCTGTGTATAGGTGTAATCATGATTTTTTCGATTGCAATAAATGTCTAACTGTGATCGATGTAATAACAGTAATCTGAAATTCCTTACGACATCGCACAAGAGGCACAATTCATCACTAACAAACCGAAACTAAAATGAAAGTGTCTGGAGAAATACCATAAAGATAAAAGTACACCACGTCTCAATCGAAATAAAATATCGATTAAATATCCACATCGTCTAGATAAATATTTATAGGTTAGTATACAGTGTAGAATCCAATATGTACTCTTATTGCACGAGACCAAGTTGAGTTGAAAGTCCGTATTAGACGAGCAGCCGAAGTTTTTATTGGATCACACATTAACAAATAATTGTGAATCCAATATGGCATTCTATTGTATCGTCACGAGGTGCTAATGGAGGGTTTTCTTTGGATCACACGTTAACAAGTTTACTAAAATGAAGTAAAAGGAAATGAAGTGAAGGGATGTGAGGAGAACATTGACAAATCATCAATTATGCCTATTGAAGTTTTAAACACACTGTAATAATATATAAATTATATAATATGTGGGTGCATTGGAACACACTGCGATCCACTTGCACTATATGCTTACAATGTTTTTCGATGACTATAGTGTTGAACTTAGAACGATACGTCTATTCAGTAAACTCTCAGCCAAAGTTAGAAACACGAAACTTTCCGTTACTGGCAGCGTACATGCATTATATTGGAACGAAATTCTATAACACTAGTACTAAATCTTGCCAGGATACTATACTAAAGATTGCTATTATTGCAAACAACTGGTGGCTTATATTGACTTAAATCCCAAGTTTTATAAAGTAATATTCGTTTTGATACTTAATGATTTCTCATTACTACTACAGATAACATAATCGTAGCAGCTTTTGTAATGAAATGTTTACATCCCATTTAGAACTTCTATCGTTGAACCAAGACAACATTTTACAATACCCATACAATTAAATACTTCCAAAAGGTTGTTGGACAATTGTTGCAACCACACGAAGATAAACTGTATTTATAAATACCTCAAATATTTAACACCTGAAGATATCCAAATATAATCTTCATTCCGACGAACCCTTTGATTACCCAAAACGAACTTCACTAGGAGCACATGAATGAAATACAGCCTACTCACATAACTCACCGATTATCCAAAACTGTCTCACACGAAAACACACACAGACATTTATATATGGACCCTAAATTTATTCAAAAGGAGAGCACACAAAAACAAGAAGTTTCAGTGCAAATGGTTTCGTTGCCAATACAAATGGTATCATTTGAATGAGGAAAAAAAACCCGGCCTGACGGAATAAATTATGAATTCCACTGAATAGTTTCACATAAAAATCACTGTAACAATTCAGAAAAATAAAGGGAACTCCACGTTTCGGTTTATTGATCAACCATCACCAGGTGTCTTCCTATTCTCATACAGAATAGCGAAACAATCATTGTGTGGATTTTCGCAAGTCAGTTGTTTCATTTCTTTGGATTACAAACCCTTACGTTCCGTGCACACATCAATCGATCAAACCGCTTCCTAGCAAGACATACCGATTTAAGGTTCGTGTTGAGCTGAGTAATATAATAGATTATGATTTCTAGCTAAAAAGTTAGGTTCGTAGATTTGAACCCATATTTTGCGAAGATACACACAATTAACTGCTTTCAATGGTTAGTTGCAGCTGTGACTTGTCATATGTTAAGCTATTTAAATGATTCGTTCACTCAGCTTTTTCGTGTCAAGATTGTTTTTTACGTAGAATAGCTAAGGCGATGAAAATGACAGTTTTGTACACAATAATTTTCTTGGAAAAATTCTAGAATGATGTAAGGAGTTTTCGACTTCATACAAATAAGACTAGAAACTATATTGTTATTTGTTTTTCTCCCCAAAAGTTTTTTATTATTTATTACCGTATGACAAAAAATACATCGTCATTTTAACTGCCTTGTTGTTAAATTTTTATTTTACACCCAGTTCCTGTGGCTGTGCTCTGGTCGTGAAATCAAACTTTTGCTTCATGGTGTAATTTTAGAAGCAGATCATACCGAAAAGTCTTGACTCTCAACATACTGCATCTGTCCAGTCAAAAAACTTGACTTTGATTACAAATTGATGTCGATATTTTGAGCACACAGGCACACAGTCAACTCAGATTGTACATTTGAGCAAACTAAGTGAAAAAACATTAACAGCTAAAAAGACTAAAATCTATTTAGTCAGCAATCATGAAACATGTAGGACCCAACACAACTAACTATCTTACCCAGACGATCGTAATGATACACTTATAAACATGTAGGACCCA
>JAVFBZ010153738.1:7411-18826 GCA_032466195.1 Katharina tunicata
AGAGAAAAGCGATGCAATGTTTTCTTTTGAGGTTTCTGTCTTTACTTTTTCTAGAACGATCAATATATGGAAAGAAATCAATACCTTAATACCCTTGTCAATCATCAAACAAAGACTTGTTAAAAGTATGGCGGCTATAATCTGCCAACGCTTTTTTTAAGGAAGAGATGGTCTGAGAGAGCACGACACCACTGTACTTAAAATTGAAGAAGTACCAAATAATATACCACAGCGCTACTTAAATTTAAGCCATTTTCAATTTAGATTTCTTTTTAACAGAAGTAAATTATTTTGACTCTATGTAAGGTTTAGGTAATGGTGTTTGGCTGCCAATAACATTGAACAAAATAGCATCTTTGGAAGCTGGTAGCCCATTTAATATCTGTTTTCATTTCTTTCTTTTTTTTTTCTTTCTCTCAGAAAAATAATTCCAGATTCACAATTCCATTTCGCATTTTTTCTTAATCAACAAATAAATCGCCCCACCATCATAAATGAATCGACCCTTTTCCACCATCAAACCAAGTCTTCAATATGAAGAAAGCTAATTAGTTATCAATTCATTGGCGAACGACTTTTTGGGTTGATTTAAATGGATTATTGTTTGCCCGTCACAAGTAACAGGACAAAAACAGTCCTTAAATTATCCATAGATGTTGGAGATTTTAAGGTTGCAAATTTCCGATATATAGATTCGATATTTTACTTACCATTTGTAACTTTGAGAAGTCTTGCCTGGAAAGGTTCCCGTCTTTCATCGTGTCTGAAAAGAAAACTTGACGTATCAGTCAAAAATTTATATAATTGTTGATTTAAACAGCAGCTTGATAGTAATTATCATTTTGTTGGTTAGTGAAATATGTGAGGCAATGTTGGTTTTTTTGTATGTTTGTTTTCTATTTACGTAGAAAGATTTCGAAAAGTCTTTAAGGGGATTGCATATCGGCTGTTAATAATGCAGACACTTTATGTGCATAAAAATAAACACTCAGCATTTAAAATTAAAAATGAGGTGTTTACAAATACACAGTAAATGATTAAAAGTTAAAAAAAACTGTTTTGTTTTAAAGCACTTTTAAAACACTTGAGTGTTTAGTTCACAAAAAGGATTTCTTTTAAATGCATGAAAGTGTTTATATTCAGTCAGAAATGTGTTTTATTAGAATAATAGTGTTTATAAAGTGAGGACAAAATCTGTTTATAAAGTGTTTGGGATTAAATCACTTTTTTTCTACAGTGTAACAAAACAAAAATTGGGCTTCTGTAGTACACTGTCTGAATATAGGCAAATTAAACCAACAGCCATCTTTTTCTTTACAAACAATGCCGTTTTTCTTTGGAATGAAAACGTGCTTCTTGTAAAAAATAGTTCTGTCAGGTGAGGTCAGAGGTCATGAGATAACAAAGCCATTAAGATTACCCTCAGTGCGAGTCTGATTCTTTAGCTTATGAATAGGTCATAGAATGGCGGGGGCCGCGTCGTGACTGTTTCTGGTGTTCGTCTGACTGTGCAGCCCTTGGGTTAGATAATGGGAAGTGCGTCGCCAAATTGCTCCCGGTGACCGGAGCAGACAACAAGAAACTGTTTGACATGATAATGTGTGTCTTGTGTCAAGGAGTGACGGTATTTTGCCCACACGGCTATTTTCACAAAGGGGTTTTTGTCAGAATCGATTAGTAGACTATGCTGAAGAACGCATAATCGGTCATTTCTTTTAACACCGAAATGTTTTTTTAGAATTTCAACAACGATGTCTCAATCACACATTATTACAGAATTATTATCAATACCGTCAAGGCTTTATTGTTGCTATTCGATTGTTTGTTTGTTTGATTGGATATTTACGTCGTACTTAAAGTTATTTTATTTATATGACGGCGTGCCAGCCAATTCGGTAGAGGAAACCATCCTAAAAAACGCCTATGGCAACATAGAAGACGCCGCAATAGACTTACAGGACACAAACAGGACACCACAACAAATCGGCTTCCTGATATCCATTAGCTCAGGGCAAGGCAGATTTAGAGTTTGTCCATTAGCTCGTTTGTTTGTTTGTTCGATTTGGGGTTGTTTAAGCCATACTTAAGTTTATTTCACTAATACGACGGCGTGCCAGCTCAATCGGTGGAGGAAACCCGCCTAAACGGCACTGGCATCACAGAAAACCCCACGACCTATTTACAGGACAAAAACAGGACACATCAACAAATCCGCTTCCTGATGCCCCTTAGCTCAGGAAGCACCATGGTACATAAGGCTTAGTTTACAGGATGAAAAATAGGACACTATAACAAATCATGACCGTTTATATTCATCTTGACCCAAACCACAAGATTATTAATACACCATTCAAGAAAGTGTCACATATACCTGCTCGGTAAGATAATATAACACAAGTTAACTCAAGATAAGGGGAAAAAAGTTTCGAACAGTGCTGGTCAAATGTTTCTCAGCGACACAATCAATTTCTGATTCTGATTTAGTTTTAACAAAAGTAGATTTCACTCCAAAGTTTATTTTGCTTAGGTGTGGGGTTTGGGGAAGGTATTTTGCTAGCACAGCAATAAACAATATTCCATCTTTGGAAGCAGTAGCCTATTTCATTTCCTGGTTTCCTGGTTTCCTTTCTTCTTCTCTTTTATCATTTCTCTAAGATGAGTACTTCCAGATTTTTTATTACATGTTGCATGCTTTCCTACTGAATGTCCCAGCTTCCGGAACATGGAGAGTCGCTATGGTGACTCGTGAGGCAATTACTGTCACGTGTTGTCATGGTGACATTAATGATCCACAGGGCACCTAACCGACATAAACAGTCATTGTTTGGGTTTATAATAGCCACATATGCGTGACATAGATTCTTCAACGATTCTTGGAAAGAATAAACAAACAATTGATTGTTTGCATAAGAGCTTTTTTCCTAAAAAAACGAACATTAAATATATATTCTATTAATGTTGAGTAAAAGAAAAGCTGAATGCCGTGCTGTAAATCTGTTATAGACTGGTAGCTTAAATAAGATGGTGATTAAGGCCACTTATAGAACGGAGGTTACAGTGAATCATAACAGAGGGGGGAAAGAGGGGGACTCCAAATACTTACACCTGTAGGACCGCCTAAAAGATGGACGAGGCCCCAGGACAAACAAATGTTTATGAGGCCTTAATCCCCTTTAATAGATGCAGAGTTCTGTACCGTTATTAGTCTACTACGTAATCTATATATAACGATACAGAACAGAACTGAACAAAAATGTGCAATTTTAAGTTTTGGCACTTTTGGTTTTAACTTGTCCAATTAACTGATTTTCAAATTCTGTTTGGTAAATTGAACTTTCAGAGATATTTTATGTATCAAAAAAGCGCACCTCGCGCATTATTAACATGTAAAACCTACTTTTATGTGTCAATGAGGGTAGCACGATGGCGGCCAAATTCGAAAATTTCATGCAATCACTCGACTACAATAACTGCCGCATAGCGAGTTTTTCACACTCAGAAGTTACTTCAAATATAATATTTTGATACCAAAAAAACTACCCAAAGAATAGGAGAAAATATATAATAAATATCGAATAAGACGGTAAAATACAGATATGTGATCCGCATCGCCCTGTACGACGCGAGAATTACAATGTTTTAGCATGGCACAGATCTGAAGCTAAATTCCCCTGTCGTACTTGAGGTTATTTAACTCTTATGACGGCGTGCCAGATTAGTTAATAGCCCTACCTAACAAAAGCATTGACAAATAACTAAAAATAGACGATTTTTCATCTAAAATCCTGGGTAATTCAGAAGGATTTAAAGTCGAAAAAAGTCTTGATTTCGTACGCAAATCACGTCCTGATTTTAGTGACACCCTATTTCCAGGTTAACAAGGATGCATAGCGTATCATTGTTGGGAAGGCCAGAAGTGACAACGTGACAGTCAACAAACCGAGGCTTGTTAAACTCAATTCCCAAATAATACTCGTGGGTAAAATCAAAGCGAGGATTATTTCATTTTAAAAGTAAAATACAAAAAATATATATCTCCTGATAAAACTTAATTGACTTTCTTTCTGACCCCTGCAATGCGTTAATGTATTTTTTGGCTTGGTATGTAGCATCGTACCCAAGGGTATTTCACTAATTATCTTCACCACTGCGTTCGAACCTATAGTATGTGGTAGAGTTAAAGAGATTCAGCAGTACAATGCTCAACCAACCGAGCCACATCTTCTCGAGACAAGGCGAGGCCCGACGTAAAACTCTATTCCTCCCCATTGTCACGTTTAATTATTTTTTCTTGTCAAGCCAGGACAAATTATCTCTCCTAGCGCCAGTCCCGGAAGTCGTTGAACGGCACATGGCATGATAGATAACAAAAGAGGATTTATACAAAGATGACGGCCAACACTGAGGAAGACGAGTTGATAGATACGATAAACAAGTTTTAAGAAGTTTACCATCACAGCTCTAACCGACAATCAAAATAAAGCATTGACATCGTTGCTAGAGAAGAAGGATGTATTTGTATGCTCCAAAACGGGGCATATAAAAATATGTGTAAAGGCGTATTTGATTGGACTATGCGTTTAACGATTTTACATTGAAGTTTGTCTGACAGCGAAAGCTGGGTATCCCTGGCAAGGCTTGTCAGAACTTTGTGGCGACATAAGAATTGCCTAGGGAAGTTGACCGAGCCACGGCACAGCCAGAATTGCGAAAGAGAACAGACAAAGGGTAAAATACTTCACTTTATATATACAGTTTTTTATTGGCGTATAACCTCGTACGCATGGTAGGCCTACTTCTTTCACGACTTTGCGTTGCTGGTGTATCAGAAAATCGGAAGGAAACCTCCTCAAAACCACTAGCGATCTCCGCAGCCACCGAAAACTTCCCTTACACAGGGCTGGTATATTCATATAGATATTAATTTAGAAACATTCCATAGAATAATTCCATATCGTACAATATATTGTGGTAAAATTTTTGGGCACAACAAGGAAAACAAATAATATACTTGGCGGCCATGTTGGATAACGCAATTTGATGGAGATCAGTCCCGTCCATTTTCACCATGCATGACGGGAAAATATATAATTAACTTTTACAGACAGATTCAAAGAACAGTTGAAGATATTCGACGAAGTGATAGTTTGAATATCTTGAAACGTAGATTTTAAAGGTGAAAATGTTAACATTGCGACCTCCTGTGCCCTAGTGCTTCATGGCATCAGGAAGCTGATTTGTTTGTGGTGTTCTGTTTTTGTCCTGTACATGTATCGTGACGTCTTGTGTTGACAGCGTCGTTCAGGGTGGTTTCCTCCGCCGATTCGACGTGCACGCTATCATGTGAGGGAAATAACCTTAATAATAATAACCTTAACATTTATTTGTTTCTGAGCTTTCTGTGACATGTTTTATTTATTTATTTTTTGTAGATAATAATAACCAAAATTTAATCAAAAGTTAACCCCAGCAAAAGAGAAACCGTACAAATGTGCAGAATAACACTAAATACAATGCACAACACCATACTATACAGTTACTCTGATGAAATGTAGCGTAAAAAGTACACCATACATTTTACCTTGGTATTTCAATCCAAGTGTCTTTCAATGGAAAACGACGAATTCTACCAAAAATGTAACGGCAGTTTTATTAACACCTTGGTATGGTTTATAATTTTTATTGTGACTTTTTTGTTGTTGTTTTTTTTTTTCTTCTTTAACCTATGCGACCTTTGAAAGTGAACATATTTCGAGTTCAGCGAAAAATAATGTAAATATGGTCAATAGGATTTAACCATCCTGTTGTGTTTAATCCATACAGTGTAACAGTCTATTTTCCTCCTGTACTGAAGAAGTAAAGCAAACACTGTAGTATTAACTTTACTTAACAAAACCTCTCATTCTATCACGACCCAGGAAACCAATGTATGTAATCTGAATAAAAGTAGCTAAGCCTGGGTCGACATAGGTCTAGAAGCCTTTAATACATATAGGCGCAGAAACAATGTCATAGGAACGCCAACCTTGTAATACCCAAAAAGCCCGAAGGGTGCAGTGTTTTGGGGGTAGGAGGGCCTTTTAGCGAGCTCTAAGTCCAAATGCACCAAAACATTTGTTAAAAAGTCTACGGTAGTTAGTATAGATAAAGGGTAAAATACTAATGACACTAATTAGTTTTATTTTCTAAATTGTATAATGTATTTCTCACAAAGGGACCCGGCGGCTAAGATCAGTATGTTCCCAGCGTAATCATGCTACCTTTACTTAGCACTGGAGGAACATTATTTTTCCAACAGAAGAAGCACTTCACACTTTGTGGTTGTGATAGGTTATTTACTGGTGCCGTTCACCACCGTTATATGAGTAAAATAACCTTAGGTACGGAAGCGACCAATCACTCAACTCACATAGGAACGTTGTGCAAACATTTTAGTTTTCATAGAAGATTTTTCGTGAATAGAATCAGATTCAGATTTATTATTAATTTAATAAATTTGAGCAATTGCAATTGTTATTTATCAAATATTTGAATATTGAAAAGTAAAATGGTCCAGTGGTCATTTGTTCAAAAGTCTGAACAAAGATCTTTCTTAACAAATGCGATAAAATGGGGAAATATTATTTCTTTCGAATTATACAAAAAGGTTTCACCATGTAACAAGTAGATATTTCTAGTTTAACTTCTATCAGGCTATAACATTCAAAACGTTACTATGTATGCTGCCGTGGCTGATTTTTACTGTTCATTATTTGAAGATTCCACAACGCATTCACCGTAAAAGTTGGCCGTTTCGTAGCCACGAAAGTTCATAGATTGGCTTGCTGAAACGAGGCTTAGGAGCCGTATAGGGACATTTTACGTGCACCTGGGCTATACTGACCAGATGAAGAGAAAAAACATTGTCGTCATCTTTCTCAAAATTAAGATAGAAACAAGAAAGACATAAAATGTTTAAGCCAACACAAAAAACTTACCGTAAATGAGGTAGAACATGTGTTCATATTTGATGGCCAGAAAAGGATGCAGGTCGGATGGTCCACTTCTGATCGAATTTGACATGTCGTCTGCTTTCTCAAAAATACAAAATGTACAAATTTTCCGGTACAAAATGACTGAGAAATGCGAACGGATTACTTAATTAGTACGTGACAAGTGTTCAGCTGATTTGATTACCGATTACTAAAGTTGTCGTATTTTCAACCACTTTTCCCCGTCCGCGCATCAGTAGCGTCTGTTTATATAGTGCCACTGGCTCTCTCTATTGTTAACTGTGTATGTCGTCCACATGTAAAACCCTCTATGGTCCTACATCCACTGTGTAAGGTAGTAAACGACATCCACCGCACGTAAAACACATTAAGTCAGGCGATAGGCACTCCACCCATTTTATTCCGACAGTTTCCATTTAAGCACAGCCACATGGCGACGTATCGTGTTTTATTGTTGAAAAAGATGACTAAATGTAGAGGTTAGAAAACACATATGTATTATATGTCACCTGAATAAAATTTCAAGGAAAATTAACTAATACAACTACAGGTATATCTGCATGCAATTTGCTTGTTTGATTGGGGTTTTACGCCGTACTAATTATTATTTTCATCATTATTATCCAATTTTTAAAGAAACCAGGTGACTGCGGAGTTCGCGGGGTGGTTTTTATGAGGTTTCTTCCCGGTTTTCCACTGTACACCGCCACAGCAAATTATTAAATAATATTAAGTCGTCATATAGTCGTCATATAGTCTTGAGTACGACGTTAAACACCAATCAAACAAACCAATTTAAAGGAACCACCCTCACCGACACTGGCAAAAAGGAAAAGAACCATAAATCGGACATTAACAGGACGAAAGACAGGACACAATGACTGAATCTGCTTCCTGATTCCCATCGGCGCGGTGATGACTAGGGCGCAGGAAGCTCCCGCATAGCGGATGGGATTTTATTAAGCATTTTGCCTCTGCAGCGTTTATATCAGGTATCAGTTGAGCGACATCACGTCACCCTAGACTTTGTTTGTGACGTTACAAAATTAACCCTGGGTTATCTTTTGAACATCCCAGTAATTCTTCTTTAAGATGCATGTAAAGGCCAAACACTGAGAATAACATAAGGTTTTATGGATTAACAACTTCTGAAATACTTACGGCTAAACGTTTCGGCCTAGATGCTAAGACCGAAGTTACAAATCTCAACTGAATATACTTTATAACTTGCGATGACAAGTTTCACTAGCTTACTCGATAAAATGTGAAAGCTATGGTGATAATAAAAATGATCCTCAGCTATATATGGAAGCCGGTTAAGGTCATAGTTTTAAAAGACTGCTGAATATCGGAGTTAAGAAGCGGTGCTCAAAGTTGCGAAGCGATACTCGACGTTGGGAAGCGATGCTCGACGTTGGGAAGCGATGCCTGACGTTCGGAAGCGATGCTCGACGTTGGGAAGAGATGCTTGACGTTGGGAAGCGATGCCTGACGTCGGGAAGTGATACCTGACGTCGGTAAGCGATACTCGACGTTGGGAAGCGATACTCGACGTTGGGAAGCGATGCCTGACGTTGGGAAGCGATACTCGACGTTGGGAAGAGATGCATGACGTTGGGAAGCGATGCTCGACGTTGGGAAGCGATGCTCGACGTTGGGAAGCGATGCTCGACGTTGAGAAGAGATGTCTGACGTTCGGATTAATTTGATAGGTCGAAAAAAACTATTCTGTTCCGGATCAGATTTAGTCCACGTTTTTCTGCCGTGTAAACGCAAACATAAATCTGATCCGGATCAGAGCCGCCTTAGGCCCACCAATATGTATTACCGCGGCTTACATGTGCAGCACAACAAAGTGAATTTGACGTCAAGCCGCCCCAGCAAATTAATCTCTACCAAAGTTGTCACCCCTTAAACTCCACAATAGACTAGACAGCAAGGAACGGAACAGACGTTTACAATGGAAGCTCTTTGCGGACATGGAGTTGACAACTTGACAACTGGAGAGTCCAGTTAAATATCGAGTTGTTGACGTCGACAACTCGAGAACCAAATTAAATCTCAGGTTGTTAAGATGTTGACGTCGACACTGGCAACAAATTGGACGAATTGGGCTTCCATATTTCCATACTTAAATATTTTTTTAAATCAACATCCCTATGACGTTATGATTTCTTTGGGATGAGCTGTCACCCCTGACATCCTCTTCAATATCCGTAACTTCGAAAGGTTTGGAATTTTAAAATAATGCTATCAAATATATTTCATGCATAGACGATCTCCTTCCTTAGTTTTACAGTCGTATTCGTATTAATGCTATGCGATAAAATACATGTATTATTCATAAAAATCGTACAAAAGATGCAATTTCGAATGTGACCTATTTTTTCTTGAGTGGCTGGTTTTCATTTTTCTTGACTAACATGCAATGACCACGTGTATTGATTTATTTGTTTTGTGTTGATTTAAGGCTTACTTTAGGTAGTTTCACTCATACGACGGTCTGTCAGCCTAGTGAATAGAAAGGACACGCCGTCAAACACTTGCACCAGTCAAGGACGCCTCAGGACATGGGCAGGACTCCAAACAGCACGCGACAACAACATCGGCTTCCTGAAGCACTTAGCTCAAGGCGAACTCAAAAGCATGCAAGGCTTCCGCAAGCCACTCGCGTGTTTTTTTTTTATAGAAAATGATTTAAAATTCAATTTTGTAGCACTATTTTTCTTCAGCGGAACTTCACCGTGAAATATACATTGATTGATGAGCTAGTAGAACATACCAGGTTGAGGAACTGAGATTGTTGGCAGGAAACTGTATGCCGATATTTGTTAAAGTTAATAGGAGTCGCAATTTGTGACAATATAATTGGCTTAAATAACCAACAATACGTCCGTAAGGACATATAAGGTACAAATGCATAAATATATATTCATAATTTCTTTGTTACATTTACGCATTTACACACTATATATGACAATAAACTTATATATTTGCGGTCAATTGTAATATTCTGTCAGATGGGGGCTTTTATTTATAGATATAGAGGAAAAGAAATCTTGAAAAACTGTCGGATTCTACCTTATCTGACACAATAAGAGGAAATAATGTTCTTTTAGCGGCATATTGAAGTCGAGGCACATAGAATAACATAACATATTATATTTACAGCCTTTCGCCGGAAATATACCAGGAGTTGTCATCCATAATATCTAATATTACAATGACTTATTGTTTATTTAATATTTGTTGTCCATCGATTGCCTGAAATGTATCACGTGGTCAATGTGAAGACCGTGGTATTGACTCGAGGAGTATAACTCTAGGCCATGTACACCTCCCCAAATTTCAACCAATCACCGACGGCTATTCCGTTTTATTCTTGGATTTGAGCTATGTCAAAGATATCGTCTGCTTCGTCATATAGTAAAACAGTTAAAAAACAGAATTTAATTCCGTCTGTACAGAGTTATACAGGCTCACAGCAGTAATATAGATCTCGGTCTCTGGCTACCTCTTAACAACTGAGGTTGTAAAGCTCTCTATAAACCTAACCAAAAGTAGTGACACGAATATATATTTTTTCATTTACACTTTTTTTTTTTTCATTTAATTTTTTTTTTTTTCATTTACAATTGTTTTTTTACATTTCTACCTAAGTGGAAATATTTTGTTTACCTCAGTAGATATAGTTTCTACTCAAGTTAAAATATTACTACCTAAGTAGATATCATTTCAACTCTAGTCAAAATATTTTCACCTCTATGGAAATAATTTCTACTCGAGTTAAAACATTTCTACTCAAGTAGATATTATTTCTACTCGAGTTAAAATATTTTGACCTCAGTACATATTATTTCAACTAAAGTTAAAATATGCAAAAACAGAGGTGCAAATATTTGTACCAGAGTTGAAATGATATCTAGTTAGGTAGTAATATTTTAACTCAAGTAGAAATCATATCTACCGAGGTGAAGATATTTCCACTTTGGTGGAAATGTAAAAAACCCATTGTAAATTCACTTATAAGCCACCGTACATAACTGTATTATGTTATTCTAAGATAAAATAAGTTTTGTTTCTTATTAAATAATTCCAAAACCTTGATGTTCCGATGAGAGATGAGTTTCTAACGATCAAACGGTTCCTAAAACATTCTCAAGCTTGAAAAACTCATTAAACGCATTCAAATGAACAATACATTGTATCTGTCGGTCTTCGGGAAATCATCAAGGGAGATAATATTATCTTGATGGTAATACGTGTAGAGTTGTCCCCCATAGTTAAGTGAATGTGTGATGTTCTGTCACAGTCTTGTACCATTTTTATAAAACGGTCCATTGATTCACTTCGGTGACAGACCTTGTATGTAATGACTAGGCATTTTAAATATGTTTTTGTCAAGAGTAATCACACTGGCACA
>JAVFBZ010153760.1:0-18820 GCA_032466195.1 Katharina tunicata
ATTGAGTCTCCTTATCTGTAATCGGTGTATGTTCTCCTTGTCAAACTATACGGATGTGTATATAAGGATGTGTTCCGTCATATAAGATTTCATGCAGAAGGCCGTTAATTAGCAATGGAAAATACGTTTAAAATGGAGAAATAAAGAGCCTAGAGAAAACATGGATTATCGGCAAGTCACATCAAATTTAAGCAAACAAAAGATACCAAAGATGTCTGTAAATTTGCAATGAGGTTGGCACGTTCAGATGCTTGCTAGAATTCAATTAAATGAAATTTATATCGACAAGCGTTTGTCTACGTTTTGCATTTGTAAGAAATAAATAAATCATTGTTCATGGAAGCGGTAAGATTCCATGATTCAACACTTACATTTACCCGTTTTATATCTGACGATTGTCTGTTTTTTGTGGTTTGTGCAAGATTTCAAACCGTGACACTCGGGCGACACACAATTGTAACATGCACAATCATCGTACTGGGCGTAAATAGAAATTATCCATTATGGTGCTTACAATAAATGCTGCACATACGATTTTTTTAATGTTGACGGTGCTTTAGGAATGAAAAAGTCATTGATTAAAACTGCATATTGCTGAAATATAGAAAATCTAAATATTTATTTCAGTACTAAATTCCAACTATTTGGTTAAAACATTGCTCTGTATAGACTCGGTAAGTAACTCTGTGTAATAAAGGTATATACGTCAAAATGGCGGTTGTCATCGGGTAAGCGGAGCTTTGTCAAAAGAAAAAGATTTTTTTTATTTGCAACCGGTATCATGAAAAGTGTCTAAATTGGTAGTGTCCAGTAACAGGACGGCTATGTTTCTGATCCATAGTACATTAAGAAGAAGCGTTTTCACGAATAGGCGGCTCAGTCAAATGAATGTAAGTAGAGCAGCAAACAGACGGCGCCCGTTTATCTTAAATCTCTGCATTTAAACTGTAGATGGTAGTAAAAAAGAGTATTCCAACGTTAGTTTATCATCTTCACGCTATGCTTCCATTATTTGTAAGTGTTCAGTGTTGCTCAAGCAGAGACCAATCGTTCAAGTAATTTGATGGAGCGCACGTCTCTATCCCAATATATGGCTGAGGGAATGGGAATTGGCCAATATTTTTTATCTGATATTATATTTTCACGTAGGAAGAAATATATCAGACGTTATTCTATCTGAACATCAATAGTAACAGACTTATTTTAAATATATACTTTATCTATACATATGTTGCACAAAATCACATTTGGTATATTAAATGGAAAAATACTTGAGCTAATTAATATGAAAGGAGTTGCAGTTGAATGCTAGACAGGGGGGCTTTCCGATGCACAATTAGGTGTACACTGTAAGATGTGTTTCGCTTGACTGGACCTTCATAGTTAAAGTACAAGAACTAAAACAACACTGCAACAGACGTTTCAAGTTAAATATTAAGGAGCTGTTATCCATAAGAAAATTGCTTCGTATTTAAGGCTGCATGTTTCATTGTCTAAATCTAAAAAAATCAACAAAATCATAATTGGACTGATTAATTGATTAAATGTATTTTATAACTTGATAAAAAAAATGTCTTGTATACCTTCATGATAATAAATTACTTTATTTAAATAAATAAATAAGCTTCCAGCTGGACGTCGAAGCTTAACACTTTATGGATCCCAAGGTTATCATACCAGAGTGAAGTCAGAAAATCGTAAATGTTAGTTTACTAGCAATTCTGAAAGGAACTGTTAAGAAGAAACCAAAAACAACGGTTTATGATTACAAATTAGGTTTGTGAAAAACAGGTAAATTCACGGTTTATTTGTTCTGCACCGTTTATGTGAGACGATATGGTGGCTGCAACTGATTTCTATACCAAAGCCAATTAAACTACACCGTACACTAAAACAACACATGTTAAAAAAAAAGACATGTCGAGCTGATGGAAATGACGATAAATAATACGCACACGCATAAAACATTCCTTCTAACTTGAAAGTTTACATTTTTGACCAATGTTTGATAAAGCTGCGTCGTAGAACTTACCTTTCTTTTATTTCTGTTGATCATCTTGTCTCGTTTGTCCACAGCGCTGCCTGGAGTCTTGTTACCCCAGATTTTACAGCCTATTCGTGCATAGGCAAATGATATAATCAACAAGGGTAAAACATATTGGACAGAAAATAAATAAACAATGTAAATGACGCTGAAGTTTGGTAAATATGGAGGCCACTGCGGTTCACAAAACTCTTTCCATCCGCCGGATAATTCGTCCGGTATTAATCCCACTTTTTGAAATAAGCCGATGGGCAAACTAGAGCAAATCGCTATCACCCAAATGACACAGGTAATTATTTTAGCTGAAAGTCGCGATAAGCGGGGTTTTAAAGGGTGAATCACAGCCACATAACGGTCAATGCATATCATGGTTAGGGTAAAGACACTTATATTTACAGACAACGTCTGAACAAAGGGAACCAAGGAACACAAGAAGTTAGGCAGCACCCATTTCTGTAATAGAGCTGCCTGGAACTGGAATGGTATAGATAAAGCTCCAATAATTACATCCGCCACTGCCAAGTTAGCTATATAAAGATTTGTCACACTTTGCATCTTTTTGTTACGAACAATAACCAGAATCACTAGGCCATTTCCCACTATAGCTAATAAGGATATGGACCCATAAAGAAAAGCCAATAAAGCCACAAGAGCTGGCGGCACCTCATACATTTCATCAACACCAACTGATGAATTCACACAAGAACTGTTACACCACGTCATGTTTCTCGAATCTATATCCGCCTTGCTGTTTTCAAAATATTTTAAAAGAGTTATGTTTTCAAGTAGAGCCATAGCAGAAGAGCGAACTGTTGTTCCAAACATTTCCCTGCCATTATTCTTCAGACGTAGTTTGAAACTTGGTGCACAGGAATTTAGGCCTGCGGCTATTCATGTTAACTGGCCTTCATGGTCTATGTGAAATGAAAAACCTTTGCTATTGTTCCTTTGTTTGATATTGTTCCAAACAATTAACTGAAGAGGCACGCGGGCGTGAAGTAAATAAGCGATTTGTCTGCGAGCAACGAAGCCAGTTCTGTGCGTCTGCTCACCGCAAAGATAAAGCGATCGACTAGTTGCTTAGACATAGTCAGTCTATAAGGGTAGATCACATGACTTGCCAGAGGTATGAAAAGCCATCAGGATTAAAGGACGGCTCGGAGAGAGTGATTGATTGGCTGTTCATAGCGTCCATTCACGCCGCGCAGATACCGTCTCGATTTCACCACGTAGGGCAGTAATCAGGTTGCGCAAGCCGCTGATGCGTCTGATTAAAGTATGAAGTCCAATAAATGTGAAACTTCTGTACTGGAATAAAAGGAAACAGTGTTTTGGCTTGGAACGTAAGCCCCAAACCCGGAGATTAAATGTTCTGTAACAGTTTTACATCAATGGTAAAGTTATGCAGTTATTATCGGGAATGGATTTTTGTCATATATGATTAATACTGTAATATCGCAGACAATCCCCACGCGACAATGTCCATCTGTTTCTACAGACATAGTAACTATATTAATAACTCATGTGGCAAATTGAAGTAAATTGATTATTCTCAAAGTTTAACAAATTACCCCAAGACTGCCAAACATGGGACAAATAATACAGAACATTGTGTAGAATGCAGACTGTAGATTCATCAACCGTGAAAACCGTAAGTCAACCGTGAAAGGAAACATAAACGGCCGAGATGATTCATTAACTCACCACAGTACAATTGCGGCGTCGAATGTTTTGTGTTCTTGTATGACTTGCATAACTATGTTCTTTTCAAATATAAACGAGAACTTATCAATGATAGATTGATATTTTCAGTTAAAAGTCATTTTTATTCAACTGTTATTAACTTTAGAGGGAGTTGAGTATGCTCAGTGTTTCATTTTGTCAAGTCACATTAAAATAAGGAATTTAAAATTAAAATAGCTCCCGAGAAAATATATATGGAGATTTTTGTAGAGACCTGTATATCAGTATGAACTCCTGTTTCAGAACCATCGATTAATTTTGGATTTGGCAATATTTGAGCACAAAAAACCTATTTTTTCAACTTTGCTTATTTTACTTACTTTGGTGGGTGGGTGAGAGATTCCTGTATCCTAGTTCTAAAGAGCACCAAGAGGCATCCGATTTGTTTGTTAGTTTGATTGGGGTTTTACACCTTACTCAAGGTTATTTCACGTATATGCCGGCGTGTGAAGGAAACCACTGCAAAGGATGCTGGCAACATGCAAGACATGAAAAACATTTACAGAGCATTAACAAAATAGGACACCACAACAAATCTACATCCTTGCCCCTTAGCTCAGATAGCACCAGGTCAAAGGGGGGAAGCTGAATGTTTGTGGGGTTGTGTTTGCGACCTGTAAATATTTATTTCGTTCACTCATTGTGCTAGTGCGCGACGTAAAATCTCATCAAACAAACCCCCAAATCGTTTATTTGCCAAATGATATGATTTACACCAACGATTACTCTGCTGTGATGCAATTTGTTCAAAATTTTCTTTTTATATGCTATAGACTACCATTGACGTATTATGTTTACTGAAGCTCTCTAGTCCTAATCCTCAACAGTAATCTAAAAATAGTTATGCTAATATAGCTTTAGTCTACAGCCCATCGCCAAGTGGTTCCCCATAATTGCTTAATAACGGTCAATTACATGCTTTGTATGTTGACGTATTAAAAATCACTTGTTCTCTTTCAGGTGTCATAACCAAATACGTGTAAGTACGAGGTCACTCTTGTTTTCATAGCTCAACTGGCCTGGAGAGCTTCACAGATAATCGATCGATGGTTTTCACTACGTCCTCGGCTTAGATGCCGTAGACCCTGGAAAGAAGAGGTGAGCGCCGTTCCGTGCTACATTTTCAACGTCTTAAAGGGACCAAAACTACTTTACTACAACTACAAACCGCTGAGATATTTTGGATAGGCCAATATAGTGTTTCGTTTTATATAAACACACTGAGTATTTGGGACAGAAAGTGGATCATATATATGTACAATACATGTAATTTAATGTCTCATTTTAGTCTCTCTTGTGTAACAGAGACAAACTTGAAACAATTATTTATTTGCAAACGTCACGAGCCGAATTCCGTAAATATTTTGGTTGCTGTACGCTGTGATTCAGCTAATCCAACTCATATAAATCTCGTAGGGAGATATCCCCAGTCTAAGTCAGGTTTCACGAAATTTGTGCCGATTACACTGTAATGTACTTTCTTTATTTCCATAATTATTATTTTGTGTTCTTTAGTTCGTAAGGATTGTGGAATGTAGCACACCGACAGAGTTGGTCCAGCCGTTGCAATAGATGAATGTAGAAAATCTTTCACGAAGAACAAGGTGAGGATGACATTGGGAATTCCGGAAATGACAGTGACGGACAAATGTACGACTTTGTATATTATGGATATGTAAGATGTTAAGTTTTTCTTACCTCAATGAGTATAAAACGTCTAAAGCCCATTTGGAACAATTCAAAAGTATTGTCACCTCCATAAAATAATTGCCCAATAGTCTAAATCACATTTATAAAATGAGCGAAATAAATAAAACAACTTTTTGGGTCTTAATACATTGCAGTACAAACACGTTTTGGGCTTAACGGTTAGATGAAACATAATCTTTTAATCTACATGATTATCTTAATCGTGACCTATTATTATCTTCATCTAGGATTATTGTCCTCACCGGTTTAAACACTCCATAGCTGCTAGCATCACTCACATCTACATGTATATCTGTCTATTTTGTGTAGGAAAACTTGGAGTTAAGGAAACTTGAGCTAGTTGCTAAATTAAGAGAAAGTAAAATTATAATAACTGCCAGCTACGCCATTTGCTCTCATATAACATTTTGTTCTGCTGCTTGCCTCCTTGAACAAGTTGACTGCTACCTGACACAGAGGAATCTTACAATTTTCAAACATAACTCCAAGGTTGATATGACGTGAAGTTGTGTAATGGTATTTTCCGGTTTAACGTTTGCCAATGCTAGCAATACAACTGTATTGGTCCATTGGTTGCTAGCCGACCCACCTCTATATCATGCATGCCCAGAAAGAGTACACGTTCAGAAAACAGCTGATGCTTGACTCATTTAAAATATATCTAAAAAGCACGAAACCGTTAGGAGGGCTTCAGAGTCGGTTTAATGTTTGGACAAAGTCTGTTTTTATTATCTCCTCTTTTAAATTTTTGCAACTGATGGATAGTCTGAAAATTTAGGTAGTTGGGAAGGCAAAAGCAAGTATAGTTCAACAACATTAAATTTTAATATCTTCTAGTTTGTCTAAAACAATTCCCACTCTTACATTTAAAAGTATAAATAACTGATTTCAAACCAGTCCGTAAACCATACTCTGTAAAAAAATTCTCGAAAGTGCCTCTCAGGCATCGACATGATCAAACAAGTTGGCAATATTAAAATTATATAATCAACAGAATATAGTTATTCGAGTTGTAACGTCCTAAATTCAAACCAACTCTTACGAAAAAAAGAGCCACGAGTTAGAGTAACCCTTGTTTTCTGACCCACCAATTTGATTAATAAAATTAGTACGCTTCAGTTTAGTTCTCATCTGTTGTCTGTGTAAACGATTTTCAGTGTAAAATTGTTCACCTACAGGTCTTGACGTCTTTCTTTGTGACATCGTTCGGACTAGTTTGCAGTGTGGCCATATTCCCACAACAATTGGTACCAGGCGTGTCAAAAGTGTCTAACCGTAAATCGCCATGGCCTAATTGGCGAGCTTAAATGAACTGGCTCTGATACCGATCAGTTTACTTCACATATTCGTTGCCGGTAAAACCGCGGCACAACAGGACAGTTTGCATCTTATCTACTATACTGTAGAACATGCTATAGTTTGACTTCTGTCAGTATTAATACAAATTTGTCGTCACTTAAATACTAAATATAGTCTCATCTTATTAGCTACAACCCACTTTGTTTTTACAGATATCAACCGACAACAGTGCTATCCAAGCAACACGAGAATATATGCAGAAATCGTACTATTTATTTATTTATCTAAAAAATTGGTGTTTAACGTCATTCTCGAGAGTATTTCACGTATATGACGACTTTGTTTTGCCAGTGTATGGTGGAAAACAGGCTTAAAAAACGAGACGATCTCTGAAGCTACTGGAAAACGTATATACCTAAGGTCCAAATGGGGATTCAAACCTATTCTGGGGACGGTGAAGGGAATAATTCGTGCTATAAAGTTACAGCTATTGATCTATGAACACTTTTGGCTTATTGAAAATATAAACCGTAACTCATAACCACATAAGAATAATTTATCAATAACAAAAACTAGGAGAATCCAAGAGTTAGACGACACACACATACATGTATGTTGAGAGGAACGTTATTCAACATGTCTAGCCATTGAAATACTTATTTTCCAGATAAAATAGCAAACATGTTCGACAGCAACTTTGTGGAGTCAAGGATACAATGTTCGAAATAAATGCATATGTCAAAGAACTTCAGTGGTGCTTGTTAAGAAGCACCCAGACACAACAATGTATAGCCTCTATTTTCAGTTTTGTTCTGGGTCACAGGTTTTAATCAATCATATTCCAAAACGCAGAATTCTGACTTTGTATCTTGACAGTACCCAGGCAAAAAATAACCAGAGTATTTTACTTTTATGAAAACATTGGCATAACCTTTAACAACTTTTGGAAAATTGCAAAGCTTGCGTTGCATTTAATTCAGACCCATCAACAATGACATTAAAATGAAGATAAATGAACAGAAATTAATTGAGCGTTCACTGACATGACCGCGGTATCTACTCAAAGATATTCTGTGGCATCAGTTTGTTGCGTTACATCAACACGGACACAAACAACAACCTTCCCAAATACCCTACCTAAATAAGTGCATGTTTGCAAACACCTTTAAGACAACCCTGTTCTGTACTTGTCGTAAAGAAAATGTAATGTTTTGTTGAAATGTATGACCTTATATCAATAGACGGACAACTTTATAGAGGAAGGAAACGAAAAAAAAAACATAGTGATACTCAAATTATAGACCATATCAAGTTGTTAGTAAAACTGCTTTTAAATATTTGATTTTTAGGATTGCTTTTGTAAGGATTAAATTTTGAGTAATTCGGTTGATTTTTATCTGGTATAAATACATAAATACATCCTGGCGCAAACAGGCCACCATATATATGTTACTCACAGCAGTTCAGTTTAAGTGGCTTTTAATGAAAAAGAAGAAATTCTACAAAAATATCAAAGCATTTTTATTAATAACTTTTTTTTTAACTTCCCCTTTAAAGGATTGACTTGGATACTTGTACTATCCTGGAATAAGTGTTGCTATTACGGCGTTCGATACTTCTATTGTTGAAGAATGGGCGACTATGTGTTTTCTATTTCTATTGTTTATCTTTCATGGCTACAAGTATTAGTTTAAATGGTTGTCTTGTTTTGTCCCCTTGGTACCACCAATATTTTTTATTGGGTTTAACACCGTACTCAAGATTATTTCACTTACATGACGGCTTGCCAGTCCAATCGGTGGAGGAAACCAACGTAAGCGACGTTGGCAACATGACAGGACAAAACATTTACATTATATTAAAAAAGGACACCACAACAAAGTTATTGTACTACACTACTGAGGGAAACTCAGGAGTACAATATGGCTTACTGTAACCAATTTCTTGCGTATTCGTTTCTTTCGTTTAAAACTTGGCACGCACAATAATCTAATAGTTAAGAACAAATGTGCCATCTTTTCCGGTAAAATTTACGTTCATTATTCACTGTATGTACAATAATTCAGGCCGCATTTATTCGCTTCTCTCAAGAAACGCAGTTTTACGCATTGCTGCCGCTATTCCATTGGTACCGTACGGTACAGCTCTCCCCCACCACGTCTCGACACCGTTTCCAAATTGCCTACGAGAATAGCAACCATATAGTTTCTAAGAACGTCAATTCAATGCCGACAAACGTTTGGTTGTCTGAGTCTGGGATCGTGGTTACATTATTTGCTCTTAAGCTTTGAACCTAGTGCTCGTATCTCAACCAGGGCCACGTTTCTCCGGTAGAAATTTTAGAAATAAACGAAGGACACTACACTGGATATACATTATAATGACATTGGACTTTCCTGATGCATTTAATGCGACAGATATCAACGTAAATGTTTTTACCAACAGTTATCAACTGGATCACTGCCTTAATCAATCATATACAATTAGAAAAACTCAAAATCCTGACGACAAACCTTGACAGCACCAACTGAAATATGACCAAAATTAGTGTGAAAATTGTGATTTATATTTGTGATACTTTGACAGCTTTTACAAAAACTTTAAAGGTTAATTATATTTAATTTAGAAAAAGACGCTACAATAGGGAGCATATTGAGGCAAGCTGATAATATTAGATATTAACGTGGTGCTGCATTTCGTCTTTCTATGACTATTTGACTCCCTTAGTATATTACCATAACAGCTGTTTTTTCTCCCATGGACAAAAGTGTTACGGGCTAATGCAAATTGTTGAGTTTGATACATATAATCCATGCATATTGTTTCATTATTAATGTGTTTGTTTAATTGGGGTTTTACGCCGTACTCAAGTTTATTTCATGTATATGACGGCGTGATTACATTATTGAGAACACAATTCTTATAGTACACATTGTACGGTGTGGTTCTAACCATATTAATTGGCTACAATTATTAGCTTCAGACTGCTTGCAATTCCTATGAAGCACAATATGGCTTTCCATAGTACAATATAGCTTAACATAGAAATTGTATTATGGCCAGCAGAGGAATGCTATAGCACTGAGTTAAGAATTCACGTTTCCTTAGCTAAGTAAGCCAGCTGCTTGCATTTTTCAGCAGGGTGATTTAAACATTGCTTCCTCCAAACCTGTGGGTTCCTATTAGAGAGCAAACAGGCTATTGGAATGTTTTAGTTACAGACCTACATTCAACTTGGATTTATGAATGTTCATCTATCGGCGATGAAGTAACAAATGCATTATACATTGGTAACTCCTAGACGTAGTGTTATTATTGCTGTTGCTTTCACAGTCAATAGATGGCAGTGCTAAGGAATTCAACTCGTCCAAGGCTAACTTATAATAGATTAAAATTCATTAAGCTATGGATGTTAACACTACCGGTATATATGTTCTTTATTGGAAAAAGAGTATGGTGCTCGAGTATAAAACGTCGCTGATATGCGTCTCACAACATGATATTTTAACAAACTATTTCCCGACTACCAGGAGAACATAACCGTCTCTATTTTAAGTTAGTAAAGTTTATCATCGTCTTGTAATAACACAAATCGGTTATATTTACTCCCGTCGTAAGTTTGGGAAGCCAATTCAATTCTGCATGTTATTCAAACAAAATACCATAGCTAGTAGAAATTGGACCATGACATGTAACACAAACTCAACATATTTGTTACTGAGATGGCTTAAAGTTCGTTTATTTACGTTTCCTAGGCAAACATAAACAACACACACTTAATGCTTTTTAACAAAAAAACCAACATGTATGGCAAACGTACCGTGCCTTGGAATTCAACATCGCACTATGTAGCTGAAAGCGTGGTAATTTAGTTTCCTTTTGTTTGGTTTGCACGAGAATATTTATTTCTATTTACACTACAAATGTCCCAACGAGTAGTTTCTATACATACTACATTAATCAATGTGTTTCTCATTCCACCTGGTACTGACGTAGATGTCGTGATGATCCATAGTTTTTTTCTAGACTGATTCAGACAACTTCGAGCAAGCAGTTCTACAATCATTTCAGCTTTGTACAGCCATTGTATAGGCAAAGTTATTTTAAAGTGTCTAAAAGCACATGTGTCATGATTTTGGTTTGCCATTCCAAATGTTTATAATAGTTCCTTTAGGATTTGTAGCAAACATTTTGGAAATAAAAAGCCAAAATCGTGTCACGTGCTATCAGACACTTTAAAATAACTTTGCCTTTTTCATAGAGTCCAATACTATTTATAGCCCGATCGACACTAGAACCTAGCATACGTAGACAACAATTACACACATCAATTCATATCAATTTTATGGTTTTAGGTTATTGTTTTATAAATCAATGTAAATATTATGTATTTTGCTTTTAAAGGTGAATTGCGCCCAAAACTATAGTTGGTTGAAAATGAAATTCTTTTGATGGTCTGTCTATAAATATTAGTCTTCAATAGTTTTTGCGATTTATCGGCATTAGGAATCACAAAACTTTGTGTTGTATGGGGGGCTATTTAGGACAAATATATGCTAGATACAATACCGATAAATAATTAAACCAGGCAGGTTTATACTGATTTTGTACAGAAAACTCGTCGTCTGTATTGATGTAATAATAGAGAATAACTCAATTCATTGACGTTAGCGGAGAAAATAGTTCACATTAAGTTTTAAATATACAGAACCAATTTATCCAAATATAATGTTCACCACATAGCAAAAACCCAGTAGGTTGCGTCTTATTGTGAACTTCATTTATTTGATTTAAAGAATTAATTAAAATTGTTTATTCTGAATTTATTTTTTTTCGTTGACAGTTATACCCGAGTAACTTATAACATAAATGTAAGTGGATATGACTTTCAAGTCATTAATGTAAGGTATCAGTAATGTAAACCCCTTTTGACTCTTTGACGGTGGTGATTGGAAACTGTCCCGAACGTTGTCCCTGATTATCCTTTCGTGACAATTAAATGTTCTCGCGTGAACCGGAAAGGCCACCGAGACACTATCTAGTTGTTTTTTGGTGTTTCAGATGATTTCCTATTGAAGGCACGTAAAGGTTAATCGCGCACCGTGTTTGATGGGACATTTGGGACGGCTTGTTGATTAGATTTAGAGGTAACAATCATTTGAGGTATTAGGCGAAAAGCTTAGAAATCTCAATCACTAACACTCTGTTAAGTTTCCTTTTTTTTGATCTTACGGAAAAAATGAGCCCTGTATAAACATTGTTCCAAAGCCACACCTCCACAAAAGTTAGAATATAAACCATGATTTAACAACTGTAGTAAATTTTTACTATGTACTAATTCAGGGTTCAAAGAAACTTTACGCAAAGGTTGCTCCAAAAAATGACCCCTTTTAGACAATAAATGTTAGAATTCATTCTTTTTTACAGGAGTGTAATAAACTAAGCAACAAAATATGAGAACTATCAGGATGTAAATGAATCATTGTGGTATTCTCGCCAAAAGCAGCGGCATTTCACATAGTAGCTTATGTTGAGCTCATGCTCTATATCAGTTTTATCAAATTGATAGTAATGATGCACATATTTGCATTGTGCTTAGTGATCATGAATTTAAATACAAATCAAGTCGTTGTTACCAGATTCCGGGGTAATATATTTTTCAGCCAAACTAAAACAGCTTAACACTCGTTTTATTTTCAGCCCCAGTAACGTGTTTTATTATGAAACTGCGAATTCAAACCCTTTTGGAATAACAATGCTGATTTTATTTTATGTTTAACATTGTCAGGAAGTAGAGGTTTCGCGATCCCACGAAGTTTCTTGTAGTATGATATAGGCAAACTAGGCAGTATGCTACATGTATGTATTTCTGTATTGCTATTTTTGTTCTATTTACAGCATTTTGAATCTTCACAAAATCTATTGTCGAGTAAGTTTACGCAATTCTTGGATTCTTTTGTCCATAAACATGTGCTTCGGTGAGTATTATTGATCGGAGACATCAAGATTCTTTCTCAATATAAAGCTTTATTCTGTCTGCCAAAGTTATTATCGATTTATGTCTTCCTGAGTTACGTACTTTAATTCAAGGCTTGTTAGTTTCGAAAGTTTCTGGTCCAGTAGTGTCATAAACTAGCACGTATCACTTGGAGGTTGGTTGTAGGATAATGCGTTTCATTTAATCTGTTTTTTTTTTGGCGTACTAGACTAACCAACATTCCATCTTATCTGGCCAAATTGTGCACTGGGTAAATAGCGCTAAATTGTCCTTAAACATAAAACATACAAACGTTTTTATTTCACTTTTGCGCTCTCTGTTAATACCACAGCCGCTTAACTCTTCTAACAAATCAGTGTGGAACACTGAACTAACCTATACATTGTATATTTAGTAAACGAATAGATCTTCACGTTAATATACGGTATTGTTGATAAGACGATGCTTGAGAATTGCTGTGCGACCATTGTTCACAGGGCTTTCTGTGGGAAAAACTAGTAGAAGTCAACGCCCAGCATAATACAATGTCAGTTACATATTAGGGCTTTGCTGCGAAATTGAGGCTGTTGATATTTTAACGATTTAACCTATAACTATCATCTGAACACATTTAGGATACCAGGTTTGCCTTTTTTAATTTGCAAATACTTTCAGGTATAAAGGCAAGTAAAGTTCTTTACTAAATACCCAAGACAAACCGAGGTATTCAATTTATTTGATTTAATCCCAGGCAAAATTAGAAATCAAGGGTGAACCAAAAAAACTGTTGTCCAGGAAGTGCCAAAGTCTCAATTGACGTTTCTACGTTTGGCTGTTAGTAAATGTAATACCCTTCAGTAAAAACTCAAGTCGCTAAAGCTTGGATAGGTTATTGATTTAGTGTTTTGTAGGAGATATATTTGTAAAATGGCTTACAACAATTATTTTATATCTTTCAAAATCGTTCTGGCTAGAAGGCAATAAAAGGAACTATTTCAAAATATTGGAAATAAATTAATACATTTCTAATACAGTTTACCTTTCATTAACAAACATAATCACTAACATAAGTATTAAAGACTGCTAGGTTAGAAAACGATAAAATATATATGAATGTACATGTGAGATTTGCCATTTTTAGAGCTTAAAATATCCAGCACTTGTACAAGATGATATCATGTTGATAAAAGTTGGGAATTCAAAACCAACATGTAAATGTACGTATTAACAAATGTTATAACTATCATTGAGGTGTTACTCATGATGATGGTTGTTGAATAAAACGAAACGTTGAGTCAAAATGAATTAATTATCTTTCTTCAGAGTGTTTAATATAGTTTGTGTACTAACAAGACAGCCTTTTATGACCAAAAACCATTTGCGTGCCAGTATTTGGACGATTCAGAATTTGTCAATGATTCGCCAGGTCATTGAATGCCTCATATATGGAGAATTATAATTTTAAAAAAGTTTGTTGTATTTCTTTTTAATATAGGTACTTGTGGGCAAAGCATTTTAACAGATGATCTTGACAAGCATGTGCTGATCACTCTGATGTGAAAAAAGGGTTTTACCATGAAAACGAAATGCATTACAAATGTGTAAAAAACCTCTTGCAAGTAGCCCTTAGTGAGTAAATTTATGAGATCGATTGACACGTTCGTTGCTCTTAGAAACCGGTGTGATAAAATGTGTGTTAGCAATTCTACCAATAACTCTTGACTAAATTACTTCCGGTCAGAACAAGGCTTTGTATAACCTGAATTAAAGTTATAAACACACCATTAGCAAATGATCGATTATGCAATGTGGTTATTAATTGTTCTTCAGAAAGTGTGTAAAGTTAAATGACGTAGGCGTGTAAGCTTCACGAATTCATATATTTGATTGGCGTTTAACGATGTTCAAAATGTCATTTTACTATAAACTTAGTTAGGAATAAATTACACTCCCGGTGTTTGGTGGAAAACCTGCTAAACCACTCACACCCCCACACAGCATCAACCATTAGCACTTTCAAGAATTTTTAAATGTTTGATTTGTATCTATATACAGAAAGTCTGCACACAAAAAAAACACCTGTTAAATGCGTCGGTTAGGAGGAGAAAAAAAAAATAATCTGGGTAAATAGACTGTACACAGCAGTTTTGAAAAATGGTGTTGTGAGTGTGTTTATAACTTTCTCTTTCAGCTCTTTTTAGAGCTAATTTGCCTAGAACACGAATTGCTTTTCACTAAATATGCATCATAAAATCCGTTTCGCAATAGTTGTTTTTCAGTTTATTATATTTCATAATGTTTTTGAGGCGGTTATCCTGATAATGTATTTATTGAATACTTGTAAAATTTACAAATGTGCCTCCTATACGAAAGGTGCAACAACTGATCACATTGTCTCTTACACGATAATGGAAGCAATTCACAAGCCCAGAAGACCATTTTTTTTATAACTGCTGTCTACAGCTTATTTACTCCGACTCCATTAATTTTTTTACGATTTCGCCTTTAGCAGAGATGTACATAACGACTGAGTTCAAAGATCTCAATATAACTGCTAAATCGCTCCATTAGAAACTTTAAGATAGAAATTCAGAGACAGTGTAGGTGTACGTATTTATACAGATCTACTATCGCTCATATTATTTGAATGTTGTGCTGACTTCTCAGAATATCGATCTGTATTTCCATCACAAAGCAATGACGACAATCGTACGATTAAGTTGAAAATGATTCGCTCTGTAAATACCATATTGACTTCCCTCTAGGTATGTTTCTGTAATCAATTGTCACATAAATACTATTTGGATTCAGTGTATAAAAGAACCTGTAATATGATCGCGTTGGTTTATCATCCAACATTTATCAACAGACATTTAGGCTGATAAAACAATAGACATAGAAATTAAACCCGTCCAATATGTGTCATTATAACATTGGACTTCCTGCAACAGACTGTAGGTAATCAATGAAATTGTGAACACACCGCCTGCCCGAAATGCATTTCCATATCAGTTGACAAACTTGTATGACTTTTATATAAGTTTCTATATGGCGCCACTCAATACGGCAGAGTTATTGATCCTGCGCGGTTGTGACGTCCAAACAGTTTAAGGGCGACTAGTGTCTCCATTTGTTCTAGTGTTTTGAATACATTCGCTTGGTTCTACTTAAATCTATTTCAATTGAGCGGATAGAAGTTTAATAACATTTCGCTATACATGTTTACGTGATACGATTTTATAGTTTTGGCCATTCCTAACCAAATGAAATCAGATACTATTTAAGAATCAACCAATTCTGGATACATGGATATGTAAATGTTAGTCAATAACTGTACGACCGTTGACCAAGCTGTCCACATCAGCACCATTTTTTGGAAGAAGCACTCGCCATCAAGCGAGAAAATACATGTCTGAGCTATGGCCACAAAGCTTCCAAAGAAGTCGCATTCTTTTCGGGAATTGTCCTTTTATTGTATCTTTTGATTGGCTAACATATACATGTCTCCTATTGGTTAGTGTTATGATACATTGTTATCCTGTACCTGTAAGTATTTGTGTAGAATGACTGCAGTCAGTATTCCTGAAGACGACATCAGTACTTTTGTCGAAATATTGAACAAACAAAATGAAAATGTTAGGATTCACTTTTCTCTTGTATTAAATGTAAGCTGAGTGTATTGCACCTCTGGTGGTCAGACACGCAAAGGTTAAATAGTTTTCAAAGACAATAAAGTGAATAGCGTCTAATTTGGCAGGCGCAACCTATTGTTTTTGGGATCTTAATGGTTAAAATGTGTTCATAGCTTATATAAAAAACACACAAAGTCAATCTGCCACAGTGGCAGTATTTATGCGCGTCAAACATTCTTATACGTCTGCGCCAAGCCCAACTCATAACGAAGCCCGCATTATTTGGTCTTGGTTTTTCCACAGAAGCTACATATCTCCGGGTCCCCTTTGAGTTTAAAAAATGAGGCTCTCCAAACGACATTCCCATGTGGTGATGTCTTTGTCCTGCTGCATAATGCACTTGTTTCATTGCTAGCAATGCAGCTTCTCCTGTTAAGGATGTCCACAAGGTTTGAAGGACAGATGAACGGCAAGTTCAGTCAATTTAACTGGCAACGTTCAGGTAAACGTACCAATACTTGTGTTAAGCCTTAATGTATCAGTATCTATAACAAAACTTTACCAGTTATATTAAAGGAAGATGTAATCCGTCAGAAAATTGTTTCTAACTTACTGTGGGCAAGCTTTCTAATGTCAATCAAGGATTTGGACTTCATCAGTTTAACAATAATTTTAATTTTGATTTATTTTGGTCCGGTATTATTTTACATATAATAACATGTTGGTTCGTAGTTTGGTTGTTGGATTTGTGATTTGCACTGTATTTAACATAGTATTAACAACAGTTGAAGTGTAAATGGTTTAATGTGACAATCAAAGTAAAGATTATGCTTGCGATTTTGTCAAATGTATGGCCTTCACTCAAACTATGGAACCATGTTTCTTGAGAGGAAAAAAAAACTACTATATAAATCGGAGTCCCGAATTGCGTCTTGCTTCCCCAGCGATGCCCTTAAAATCGGTGGTGCAAGGAAACAAACTTCTTCGTACAGTGTATATCTTTTTCGAATGGAAATTGTCCCAGCACTGCATGTCTCGTGAGTAAACGGATTTCTTTTTAGAGTAAACTAATTTTAACCGTTCTAGTTCTATTTTGAACTGGAATGGTCTTTATTGACAGATTTTTTGTATTAGTAATTGCCATTAACTTTCCATTGTTCACTTTTTTTATGCGTGCCTGTAAATTATACATGGAGACCAGGGATTACTGGGTAAAAACAATAAAAGGTCAATCCTATGGAGGAAGCACGCAAACCGCATGCAAATGTCAATCACACTTTTATCTGGCGTATGTGTGCTACAAAAAACAACAACAAAGCTTTGATAGTATTTTGCCACTGTAAGTGATTTTGACAAGAGACAGAAGAGTTTTCAACTATATCGTCCCTGTTCAAAATCCAAATTTAAAATGCTGTAGTTTACGCAAGCCGCTCGGTTCTGATAATCGGTGAGTCGTCTATCTAAGAGGCTTAAAAGTATACCGGGCTTGTTATAGGAATATAAGCAAATAATGTAACTTTAGCTTGTCTTATATAAAAGCTTATAACACATCGACCCTGTAAGTGAGTATTGTATCCAGAGACCTGGTTTATAAATGATATCCCGACTTTCATTGTAGTAGCATAGGATTGAGGTACCAATACTAAATATAAATGTAAATTCAACTGTTCTGGATTCCTAACAAAGTTTAGCCAAATCTCCTATTTTTGCATATAGTGTTTAGTCTTGGCTTAAGATGGGTTGTAATCAATGGAAAATCAGTATTATCCTCTGATGTGAGGCATATATTTTAAGAAAGGCATCGTACAGTAAAAGGCACGATGCTGTAAACTGATACATTGCTTTTAATTCGGTTCTCTCGTTTTGTCCCACTCAAGCCTCTTTAAAGCCATCGTTAATGGATATTACGCAACACTCGGCTTGTTTTCTCTTTACACATGAAGCTCCGGAGAGTATTATTGATTCCAAGTCTTGGGACTTCCCAAAACCATTTCTGTGAAAATTCCTGACGGAATCAATCGGCTAATCTCTCACTAAACTCCTATTTACAAAAAAAAACTCTACCCAAAACGATATCTAATTATACCTATTTTCTAAAGTTTATCGCATGTTTTATATGAGTTTGGAATAAATAGTTTCCCCTGATCTTTTTACAAACAAACCCATACCAGTTTGGAGATTTATGTTATTGATACCTTTACGCCTTGCAACATAAATTTAAAAAATGTACTGCTTCTTAACTTCGTAGTTTTTCTCGTCTTAAATAACTCTATAGAAAATGTGAATGTAGTGATTACAAAACAATAGTTTGAGCCACTGAATAAGGCATTTGTATTTATGTCTTGTTTGAGTGGCATTTAGAAGCTGGGTAAATTACAAAGACATGACGACTGAGATGGATTTTCAACTTCTGGA
>JAVFBZ010153771.1:0-18819 GCA_032466195.1 Katharina tunicata
CCCGAGTTCGAATCCCGGTGGAGGCAAGCAAAATTTTCTTTCTCTACATTTATACAAAAATATATATATATATATTGTCAAGAGTAATCACACTGGCACAGGGATATCGACTAATTAAAGTATATATTATATATATATATATTAGTTTTCATAACCTGCAAAAATTTACTCAACTAAATGATAAGGTGTTTCTAGTATTCATCTACTTATTACACGAACATAACCATCGGCCTGACAGATGCAGGACACAGACGAAAAGGTCATAGACCAAAATGACAAACTGAAAGAGTGACAAAACTAATATTTATTTTTATTTTTATCCAGCCATCTAACTTGCTATTTTAATAACCTGTATTAAGATTAATTAAGTTGTTCCTAGCTAACAAGTGCTCGTACATAGTTGTGCCTAGCTAACAAGTGCCCGTACAGAGTTGTACCTAGCTAACAAGTGCTCGTACCGAGTTGTGCCTAGCTAACAAGTGCTCGTACAGAGTTGTGCCTAGGTAACAAGTGCTCGTACAGAGTTGTGTAATTCAACTGTTCTTCATTTCAAGCCCAGTCCAGATATATAAAAAAAAAGCATGCAAACATTACATATTTTTTAGTTTTCTGAATGCAAACTGGTCCAGTCCTGGGTAAGAGGCTGAAAGGTTTTCTTCACCAGTATTTATTTCATCGAAATGTGTGTTATAATGAAAAATAAATAGTGTTAGCAGTGAGTTGCTATCTGTTGCATTTAAACAATAACTGATTCCCTTTGAAATGCTGCATTTCTTTCAGAAGACAGTAACATCTGCCAAATTAATTACTACGCTAGTTAAACACATCACGCTTAACTAGAATATTGCCAGAAATACAAGTCACACAATCGATATTGGGAAAATGATATGGATATTTATATTATCAGAAAAATCATGGTATGGATGTATACGGAGGTACAGACTAATACGTAATTTGCTCATATGTCTGCCGATGACTCTATTAATCTAATCTCCTTACTATAATGTAAATTAATTCTTACAAATGATTTCTTTATGTACAATCGAATCAAGTAAGACCGTATATGGAATGAGTTAAGATTTTGAATACTGGATGGGGACAGGGCTAATTAACGTTGGACTTGGAGTAGTGTTGGTAGATCTTAGGGTGGCTCAGTTATGACAGCTGATTGACACATCCACATAATAATATTCTGACAGAAAAGTCAGTTTTTTGTTTTTAAGTTATTATAAAACTCTCCTTCAACCTACAAATTTGATATTGGAATTATTGGAAAGCATCTAACTTGTACTTCTTGAGAAAAATATCCATGTTTCATTAGATTTTGTGATAGTGCAAATTTCAGAACTTTTGAGTGCGAATGTTACTTTAAATCCATTTTAGTCGTTATCTTGTTTGTCTTATCACAAAAACTCCCATGATTCCGTGTTCAATTCACTATTTTTGCAATGTCAAGCCAATGTCAAGCCAACTACTGACTGGCTGCAGCGAAGGTTCAGGTCAATTCTGAAATTATCTCCCCTGACGGTTCGCCATGGGGAGCTGCGTGTAGCTGAATGTGAACGTTTTAGAAACAATGCCGTCTACACTACTGAATACGAGGTTTAACACATTTAGTAAATGGACTTCTGATATTATCTAAAGGTCATATAGAGGGTGTACAGAAGTTCCCATTAAAATGCAAAGGAACTTTCACCATGAACGAATAAGCTGTCTAAAACTGACCAGTAATCAATCATGAGTACTTAATTCTTTTCTGGATGCAGTCAAATATGAACTCACCAGCCATTAAAATATCTCAAATAGGAAAAACCGATATATATTTTTCATATCGCTACGAAAAACATCGTCCCTGTAGAACAACTGTTATAGATGCATCACTTATTGTTACAAATATGTTGATTTGATCTGTACTTAAATGGATTTATTTGTGAATGTCCTGTTAAAAGTATAGATGCTAACTATACCCCCAGAAATCGATACATTGACCATACTTTTTAATCATTTAAGTTACCTTCCATCAGTTGGATCGGTTTTTGGATCTATTTGTTATTGCTTTCTTATAGTTGTTTTGGTTTTACAGTTGGATGATGGTTCACATTCAAATTTAAATAGTTCTGATCCAGTGTAATATTTTGTTCAGGTCATTCAGCTTTGTATACATGCATGATCGACACTTATAATATATCCGTATAATTGCATTTAAGGACTGTTTTACGTTCATTGGAGTATGAAAAAAAAACGAGGAGCAAACTGTATGAATTCCCGTAATTAAATCAGAGCAACACAGTTATTTCATAATGACAGTGTCTGCGAAGGAAATAAAAATAAACTTAACTAGATGATAACCGGCGGAAACGGTTATTAGGTTTCCAAGTTAATAATTTCATGTAACTTACTGTTGTTTACTATATAATTTGGCTTAAATGATTGTGAGATCAAATATAAAAAATAAAAATTCGCTGGTAATCGATCCCAATTTTTTAAAGTCTCTGCACCCTTATTTTGGTCTCATCAGATTTTATTACGTCATGTAGACATATATTCTTAGAATAATTAATCATATTTGTGGCGTAAAATAGTAGCGCGTTATTAAAAGAAATACATTAATTTTTTTACTTTTTTCCTTACCTGGGGCACAACAAGGTTTATAAGGTTTATCAGAAGTGGAAAGTATTTACGGCGGAAAAAAGAACATAAGTAGGACTATTATCCACGGAACATTCGCTATTGTAAGTCAATTAGTTTTCTGCCACGTGACCTTTGAACATGGCACTTTTTGTAGCTTTGACCGGAAAGGACGTCAGAACAATAAAGCTTAAGATACTAGCCATTACATATTCTCATTCTCCATAAAAGCTGCGTTTAATGATATACATATATGTACATATAACCCCGAAATGAGGAAGTGTTGATCACATGACATATTTGAACCTATTATATCTACAATACTAATTGAGTAATCAAGACGGTTTTCTCAAAAATGTATAAGATGTGATAGAACTATAGGCCGTTTAAATTTCAAGGCTGTACGTTTGACAGCTATTGAGTTGAAGGGTTCAAATTTAAAAGTAATCAATATAAGGTGGCGCAATATTGACGTCAAAATTAAAAAACGCTTGACGTCAGTATCGAGATCGGAAACTTTGCTATCTTATGATATACATAGCTTATCAACACCATTTAAAGATTCTGAGAAAAATGGAAAAAAAAAAGAAGAAAAAAAATAATAATAAAAATATAATAATCCTTCCGATTTCAATAGGTTATCCAAGTAAACTTGTTACTGCAGAGGCAACGTCTGATCTCTCGCACGTGAGACATGATGGGAAAGTTTTATGTGGCGCCTGATTTTACGTAGCTGGATTTAGTTATTTGAAGAAAAAAAATGGCACTGCTTAGCATCGGAATGTGAAAAATCGAAATTATCAGCATGATAATAATATTTATGATACCAACATCTGTACTTTTGTAATATAGTGTATTGTTAAGTGGGTGATTTCTACCAATGCAAAAGACTATAGCCACGCAAGATGTCACGTGTGATCTTGTGCACCAAGTTGTGTGTTGTGGCTATTTTAAAACGTGAGACTCCAAGAGGACGAGCTGTTTTCCGAAATCCCACGCACCCACCGCTTATGGTGTATTTGTTGTTTTTTCTTCTTTTTCGTATAATTGGCCTTAATTACATACACCTCACCTTTGCTCGTCGTAAACAAACAATGAATAGTTATTTTTTTACGCATTTTTAGGCTTTAATCTACTTTATACTTAATAAAAATTGGGATGGGATTTATATTGTCATTTTACTATAAATAATCATTACCTCATTCCAGTCATCTATTATTTAATTCGAGCAAACTAGCGTCGTCTATGACCATGCTTCAGTATCATAAATATAGTTTCATTCCGCGTCGTGGAAGGTAGGGCAGATGCTGATAGGCGACTGGCGGTACAAACTTCTGCTAGTCAGTCTAGCTCCGTGATATCGCGGACAGTATTTTACTAAGGTTGTTGACATGCTGAACAATTGAGATTCGAACCTCTGACAAAAATGCCTTTCCTATGGCCACTCATGCGTCGAAACTCAAAGCCTGCATCATTCATTTCTCTGGGATGCAAGGAAAAATGGCGCCCAGAAATTTATTTTTGAAATATCCCACAAATCCGAAATATCAAAAGCTGATATTTCTTAACACTGCGTTGTGTACGACAAGTGGCAACCCTTGGATTAACATACATCATATTTGTGCAAAGATTAAAAAAGCTTATGGATTGTGGATTAAAAACACAGCGCTATCTTTGATTTTCATCGGAAAGAAATCAAATGAGATGTGCGCAAGTTGAGATGGAATGAACTCTTTGACATGAAATATATTACTATGGCATGATTTATTAAGTTAAGCGCTGATTCAAACTTTAATTTCGCTTATTTATTGTATTTTATTTAAGTAAATTAATGTGAGAATAGGATAATTCTATTAGTTACAAGCATTGCAGACCTCTTCACTTTGCTGTTTATAGCTGAAAGTATTCGGTCCAGTGGGCGTGGCTTATACTTTTCTCGGTTCATCGGAGTATGAACGCAATAATTGAACAAACCAAAACACTGGTTTAGTGTGAACAACAGGAAAATTTCATTAGTTCCACCAAAACCTTGTAGGTCTGTTTAGCAAAATGCATATAAACACTCTTAATCCGTTTGGCATTCATAATAATTTGTAGCAATGAGTCTGTTGTACTTCTATGGTTGTAATTGTGAGTATGTATGGTAACGTATAATACACAAGTTCTATTTAACATAAACACTTTTTCTCCCATAAATATGTAATGTCAGCTTTCGTCATGTCATAGACATCAAACTTTTTAAAACTAAAATGCACCACACAAACTGGCCTCACCACAGCTTTGGGCACCTATCCACAAGGTGTTATGGTATTACATTACTCTACTGTATAGACCAGGTAGATCAAAACCTTTGTCTCTGTTCGAGACAGATTTTTCTTTATTGGATACGTATAGAGTTTCCTTTACTTTTATGGCAAATTGTTTTTTCTACATGCAAAATTTCGCTTGTGAGCAGTAGATGTTAGTATATATAGACCTGAATTCGTTGTGTACTTTACGTTTGAAACATTTTGATGTCCATGACAGACGAAAGCTGGCTATATCTACATGGGAGAAAAAGTGCTTGTGTTTAAAATAATTCGTGTATGTATTAAAGTGCATCACCAAGTCCATGGATCTATTTGGATTTTGTAACACATTTCAGTGTTTCCAAAATACCAGCATTATTAACTGATTATTGTCAATACTATTTGTTTTAGGCACATATATTAGAGATGAGAAATTCGTCTAATCGGGGAAGATGGTCAATCCTCTAGTGAGATAGTATGCAGTGAAGAGGATTGTTCCCGGGGTCCAAATCAGTTTGGCATTGGCGAGTGAAAATATCGATCAGACCAGCAAACTCACTTAACTGGATCCTGAGCTATTGGATTTTATTGATAAAACCCATTATTAGTTTAGTTGGTTTAGGGTGCCAGGTTATGTAATTCTCAGATAAAGAGAGGGAGGCTGGTGTCAAGTCATGGTATAGAGAAATCATTATGGAGACAGCTCAGCGCGGGCTAACATGGGCGGTTAGCATTGATTTCCGGTAATTGTGTTACAGGCTTGTTGACTTTGAGTTAAGCATTCTGGGATATCATTGCAGCCGAGTGATTTTATAGCACGTGATACTAACAAACCTCCCGCAAACCTGTGCCTAGAGGTTTGTTCGTTTGCGGCCTTTACTGTAAGTCGTTTGTCAAACGGCAAATCAAAACAGTCGGCCGATTGGAATTTATCACAATATCCTTATGTTTACTCCAATTTTTTTAAAACTTTCTGAAATGTTTATTTTTGTTTATCTGTTCACTATTGTATTCCAGTTGTCTGCGTTAACATTGACGGACTCGACGGGTTATCCTATCTTCATATTGTATTTGACCTTCAGATGGTTTTATGATGCAGACCGTGTGTACCGCGGCCTCTGTGGTACTCAAAGTCGTTTCCTAATGCGAAATTTGTCATGTGCACACAGGCGTAATCGACTCATTTGCCCTTTCTAATTGAAACTGCCATAATCGGCTTATGCTTCGTAATCACCTTATTACTTTTCCATCTGCAAACCCTTGACGGTTGAAGATTAGACATGGAGACAACCTGCTGCCCGGGTCAGTGTACCCTAGTTCACACAGGTACCATAACCGCAGTTTCTAAATCCTTAATTATTGTCAAACTTGATGGGAAGGATAATCATATCAGCTAAAATATATTTTTACTCTCAGAATCACGTGTATATATTGATTGATTTCTCATGCCCAGTGGTAAAACCAAAAACAGTGTGTACATCTTTATTGAGAGAGGGAATTTTGCATTTGACCAAAGATCGCCTCGCCGACCAAATTAGATTCTCAATTGACTATAGACTTGGCATTTGTATGGACAAAGAACAACATCATTTACTTTGAAATGATAGGGTATCTGGTGGTAGGATTCGTGGGAGACTTGTTAATAATTGTGTTAATGATATTCATTACATGCTGCACCTAACTGGGTATTTCGTCATCAATTGTCAATAGGACAGTACAATGTGTCTATAGATTTAAAACAAAGGTTCCCTATAATCGGGATTTTATTTATGCGACATACTCAACACTAGGAGGTCGAAAATTCCATTCAATCGTTCACAGCGCTCTATGTGCCATGGTGAATGACCGACTAGATAGTATTAAAGCCCGTTTCACTCACTTAAACAGCACACAAAGCTATCACTTAAAAGTCTCCGCCATAGCCCAGAAGTGTAGACATTAAATTCCAACCTATAAATAAAGAGCTCTATAGAGGAACTTGACTTTTGACACATTCCAGTGGGAATCCAGGATTAACGTCTTTAAATCTGCTAGAATATGTTCGCTAATCGAAAAAACGAAGAGAAGTCCTTGCTTAGGTCTCACTTTACATTCCTCGACTATCCGCCCATTCAACTTTGGAGGCGTAACAAGGAAAGGATTTGCCTTTCCGGTTTACTTTTTATTTGTTATCACCGATTAACAATGTTAAAAATGTATCAACTCCTCCGTTTTAATTTCACAACTGAGAATGAGATTGATGAAGATTCGCAATGCCACTATAATTGTCAACTTAAATATGATATAGGTACTACAAATAGCTTGTATAGATTCTTGTTTTGAAATTTCACTGTGTCAAAGTGTAAAAATACCAATAGAAGTGTTTGACTTTGGTAAGGAGGTTGGTTTTGTCCATCTCCAAACTCCCTGCGATTCGGGTGTATCTGGTGTGACTAGTAGTGTGAAACGCTTTACATATGTATGTTGCAGCCTATAGCTGTATAACGTTGGTGTTTGTCATTTCCGGTGTCATATGGACCAGTATGATGGAAATAAAATATTGCAGTCACATATTGCACCAACCATAATACATTATTAATTTGAGTTTTCACACGCCTTTGCTAGTGACAGATAGGGGGGTGGTCCATCCATCACAGGTCTGTGTAGTACAGATCGCTTTTTCATTATGACCTATGTAATGTATAGATGGCTATGTCAGATAGAGCCTCCCTGGAGGGTACAAGTCATGACACCTATTTAACCACATATCACAAACGATCTGAGGAATGCGATACATCACAATGGTGGAGTTGTACAACATTCTGAGCAGACCTCATCAAATCTCCAGAGAGAAACCTTTTGTTCCTATATCTACTCTTTGTAGCTGACATTTGTATGATGTTGGTGTTTTTCGTTAGATTCTAGATGTTATATCCCAATTGCAATTACTTAATGACTTATACATTTAGTACCTGACCTCGTGAACTTTGCGTCCAACAGTCCATTGCTGTGTATTTTTAAATAACTTTTTCGTTTTGGAATTGATATTGAACATTATTCTCATTCTTTGGGGATAACACTACTTTAAACAGCTTTAATGTCATCGTCTGCAAAAATGTATTGAGGTGGTGTCAATTCTATCCAATCGCCAAAATGTTGATCTTTGCTATATTTTTGTTCAATACACTCTATATTCCCAATGAGAGATGCACGCCACATTTTCATTTCGAAAGGAAATATGACTGCATTACCAAACCACTCGTACTACTATATATCAAACTATGAACGATCCTACCATTATTTGTCGTTATACATATGCACAAACACTTTAAAGTTAACGTATGTTGGAAATTATGTCTGTGGCCAAGTGTTACTGGTTATTTTTGTTTGAAAACTTAACAAGAACAAAACTAATACCGCTAGATTAGTTGCACTCCTTGGCTCTAGTTCTGTCTTTTATGTACAGCTAGCAGACTGGAAACGTTTTCAAGTAATTGAGTCTGTACCTAATTTGTACCCTAGATGTACGCTTTCTAGCGAAAATCACTCGTAGATCTGCTGCTTCAAGTGAGGATTATTCGCTATGGTTTGATCAAGTAGCCATGCCAGCGATGTTGGGTTCAACTACCAAAGAACGCCACTGCGCGCGGCGCGATACGAGCCTTATATTGCTTTGCAAAATTAATTAAACGATCATTTGATTCAGTCAGAAATTAATGGCTATAGTATTGGATTGTCGTTCAGTGTACAATAACATTATGGTTGCCTTAATTATGAGAAGTTTAATTAAACACAGATAGAATAATAACTGGCAATTATGCTGAAATCCGAAGTGATGAGGTCTGATATCGCTGTTAAATAGTTATGATATAGAGTACAAGATTAACTTTTACTTTTGTACTACGGTTTGTTCTTCCAAACCAGATGTAAAATAGACTGTAACTGGAATGAACTACAGTGTATACTGTAACTAGAATGAGCTACATTGCTTTTAGCCAGGCGTTATTATACACCAATAATTGATAAGTAAGTAAAGTAACCCAGACTGAACTTTCCTTGATGTAGATGCAGAGATCTGTACTGTTATTTGTCTTATACATAGTCCATATATAACGATACAGAACTGTATTGAAGAAAAATGTGTAATTTTTAGTTTTGGCACTTATTGGTTTTAACATGTCCAATTAAGTGATTTATAATTCTGTTTGGTATATTGAACTTTCAGAGATATTTTATGTATAAAAAATGAGCACCTTGCGCATTAGTAACATGTAAATGGTAATTGTATTTGTCAACGAGGGCAGCAAGATGGTGGCCAAATTCGAAAATCTCCCTCAATCACTCGACTTTTGTATTGAAATTACTGCTGCATAACGACTCTTTCACTCTCAGAAGTTAACTTCAGATACAATACTTTGATAAAAACTAGGCAAAGAATTGGAAAAAATGTATAATAAGTATGGAATAAGACGGTAAGTTTCAAATTTGTGCTCCGCATTGCCCTGTACGATGGGGGAAATTACAATGTTTTAGAATGGCACAGTTCTGTAACTAGCCTTGATGCTGACACATCACACAGCTCTAACAAGAAATACACATGGCGGCTAATTCCTGTGACAGGCTTTCGTTCTGATAATAAAATATGAGAATATGACATCTTCGCGCTTATTTCTACATGATTCTTCTGGGATAATTGTTTGGCAATTGTGATATAGTTTATAAATCTAGTGAAAGAAAATGTGCTTGCCTCCAATGGGATTCGAACTCGGATCTCTGGCTAGCAGGGCCAGCGCTCTGACCGACTGAGCCACAGGGAGAAGCTCGCGGAAGAAAGACCGATTTTTTATTAACGTAAAGGCTGCGAATCGTTTTCTACGGTAAGTACTGATACAGGGACGATAAATGTAGAGAAAGAAAATTATGCTTTCTTCCACCTTAGTTCGAATATATATACATTGGCACTCATTTAACCAGTTGAGCTTTTTTGTTTTACCATTTTAGAACCATAAGACGTCCATTAAACCAATTCAATTAATTTACAATGTGATGTAATAGTAACGAAATGGTACGATTCATCCGAAAATAGTTTATCGGCCAACATCTCATTTTGCTAGTCCGATTACAACAATGTTTTGTGATTCGCCAATCAGATATCAATAAAACATATTATCAGATACTAGTCAGCATAGCTGTATCAATCTCAATATATTGGAATTAACACCGCCCATTCGTATCTCGCATAATCGGATTTCCTTCAAACCATAATTTTTTCCTGGATCAGATTTTAGAAAAATCTAAGCCAAGCGCTTCGTCGTTTCTCTACTGCGATCCCACCAGATGTCCTTCCCTTACTTCTTTACACCGATGGGAAATAATAAGAATTACTATAATAAGAAAACGAGGTCAAAGACCTTTTTTGACATATGATATAAATTAATATTGGATCTCTGCGCGTGTGTTGATAAAAATTGATTATTCAGTAGACACGGTTAAAATCAAAGGAGAGTTAGCTGGGAAGCTTAATCTTGTGGCTGTGGTCTACATGCAGTTAAACACACATACATGTGCATTAAGTGGGTGAATTGGTATATTTACAGTTTATACATATACGCAGTTTCTGGATTTTCCATCAACGATTTGATCGTTAAAACAGAGACAGATTGGCTAAATATTAATCTCAGGTTGTTATAATTGTATGTGTCCATCAGTATTAGTCAGGTCATCCGATATAAATTAAATGCCTTTAATGATAACATTCCTTATAGCCAACATGTCAAAATATCCGCTAGATACATCCGTATCAAAAGTAACGTGGAGTAATGTTTCTGTCGGCGGAGAACGTTTCGTGTACCGGCATGTACGCTTCTAGATGTACAGCGGACCAAGGCAGAAAGCACCCGCTTTATCGATTCCTAGACCCGGTTATCTGCCGTGGAAATTAAACAAGCGGCCAAGAGGGAGTGTAGTCGCTTCATTACCATAGCCCAGTCGGTATCTGACTCGTCAGCCGGCGCTCTCTGGGTTGGATATTGTAAATCAGTGTCCGCTTGTTGACCACGCAGCTACTGGGTACCTGTTACTCTGTCCAACTCTGGCAAACTTGTTACGCTTTTATCATCCACTCCACAAATACTTTAATATCTTCATGTGCGATTCCACTGCGTCTCGCTGTTAAGAGAAAGTCAGGAATTCATATATTTGTTTTATGACTTAGGGTGTGCTTTAAGCTGGTCTTTGTTTTAACAGGAACCAAGGCATGTGGTATCCGTTGTTTTTTTCTCTACTGGAATATTATACATGGGGCCTGTGTACTTCAGGAAATATTTTGGATTTAACACAAATGACAAAATGGCCATGAAACCATGAAAGTTCTTCAAAGCGAATGATTAACCAGGAATACAGGTAATATTGTATTTGCAAGAAAGGTCCAGAATGTGGCGCGAAAATGGAAGATCTTATTCCTGTGATTATACACCAGAAAGGTAATTGTGATGACGGCACCGTAGAGGTGATCAATAAGACGGCCGGCTGCTATGTCTAAGTATGGATGACCCCGAATTTGGATTGTCCACGATTTCAAACCTCCTCAATATAACCGGATATGATGATATCTGGGGAATAGAATTCTTAGGAAGGAATTTCACTGTTGATGAATTAGATTTTAGCAATGTATCGAGTGATGCTGGTATCTCACAGTCAGACATTAAACCACCATTTGAATTATGGAAAGCCATTCCTCTCGGATTTTTTTTAGCTCTACTTTGTCTTCTCACCATAGTGGGTAACGCAATGGTACTTCATGCAGTTCGAACAGAAAAGAGGCTCCAAACGGTATGTATGATCAATTTAACTAAAACTGTATTAGTCAAGTGTATATGTCCAGTTGAAAAATTTCCTTGGTTTAGGCAACATAAACTTTCGTATGATAATATAAAATCAACTATTTAATCTTAACGCTTCACGAAAGCTCTGTCAGCTAAATATATTAATGTATTTTTTGCATAAAACGTATTGGTAAAATATAATTTGCATTAAAACGTATTGGTAAAATATAATTTGTATTAAAACGCATGGGTAAAATGTAATTTATATAAAACGTATTGGTAAAATATAATTTCCATTAGAAAGTATTGATGGAATATAATTTGTATTAAAGCGTGTTAGCAAAATTTATATTCAAATGTATACATTTTCCCCTTTAAAACAGAGTAGCGTGCTATTTAACTTCTTACACATTTCAACATATAAAATCTGACAGCATATATATTATTTCGCATATATATTTGCGGAACGGCGGGTGTAATGATTTGTAAGATATTTTAATTTATTCTAAAAAAAAAACTAAATACTCCATTTGTACTTATGTGATTAATAGACACATATTTCTTAAAAACAATGTTTCAATCCTGTCAGAGAGAATGCCGTGACTGGCTATACGTGCAGACCTCTCTCTGGCTTCCCTCTAATTCATCTACACTAATTAGAGCCAACAAGGCCAGACTATTCGCTTACTTTCCGGCACATTCGCTGAATAAATATTAAATGTTCTGCAGCGTTTCTGATCAATTCGGTGATTTATTAGAAGTCCGGAAGAGTTTGCTTTTCAAAGTTGATTTCTCTCTTTATTGTTCATGTAAGAACTGGCACGATTCATTTGCGCTTTTTGTTCCACACCAAACGACTCCCCAAATCACAGATGGGACAAGTGTACTGAAGGATGGGGGGAGGTAATTGATTGATTGTGGTGGCAATGAACTTTTTGATTAAGGCGAATACAAATCAACTTTATGCCAGAACTGTTTGTACTGCCAAACGTCAAACAATGCTTTTTTGAAAATTATAATAAATTATATGAAGGCTATTTAGAGCAGGTAGTTTTTTGGGAATAAATTACTCAGTGCTTGCCTCTGTCATATTGTATACAGCACCATCTAATTACATCGCGCCCTTATTGAATTACATCACGGAAGATAAATCAACAAACAAACATAGAAAAGGACTGGATATTCTCCACAGAATAGCGTTATTAAAGCCTTCACATATCGATCATTATATTACCGCCTTATACATCCCTTAATAACAAAGTATTGATTCTAGTCTTGTAAGAAACTAATTTCTTTAAATATTTAAGGCTGAAAATCTGTTTTTGTGACTCAACGGTCATACTTTAGTTAACAAGAAATAAACCAAACAGTCACACCTTCTCCGTATTGTCTGGTTCCTGACACAATACTGTTAGGCAGTTTATTCTTACCTTATCTGTGAAGACACAGAGGATGAAGTATCAGAAATATAATATTGATTGCACATAAAGAAAATGGGAAAGGCCTTGATTTACAGTTACATTATCCTCTCGTAAACGTGGAGAACATCTAGTGGAAATATAGCCGTGCAGATTTTAAAAATCGGTTAAATATGTACACAAGCTTTCGAGTCATCTGTTTTTTCGCAGCATTGACAACTAACAGCTGACTACCTCTACTGCGTTGTGCTGTCTGTATTCAAGTATATGCGTATATCTATTCGTTAGAAAGTAGTTTGTTAAATGACTCCTGGTATAATAGGGTTTATAGTTACTAAAGATGACTTTACGGTGGGGCAAAAACTTGTTTATTTCATTTTACAAAAATCAGTTACAGTTATATATCGACCAGTTAAGTGGTAGCTCTTCTCTGAAGAATTCAACATTTTGCTAAAAGAAGAATCCAGACGCCTGCGAATGGTATCAGAACAGAGTCCAAAAAGGAATTGAAAGTCACGTTGATTTTGATATGAGTTGGAGAGGAAACAGCAGTTAGTTGAGGTGAATGAACAGAGCGTGACCAAAGCATGTCTAACTGGTGTGTACTGTCACACGTTGTCACGTCTCCCAAGATTTTATCGTCAGTGCGTGGCCTACTGGTTTCTCTATACAATACTAATCAACTTGAGTTTTGTCGTTAGGGTTCTACACGGTAACAGGAAACGTGACTGGAATGTGTAGTTTTTTAAAACTCAGAACTCAGTTGAACATCAAATGCTAATCTAACATTAGATAACAATGTAGAGAGTTTCTATGAAATTGAATTTTTTTTTTTACAAATCGTGTGCACAAAAGTGTGTACTTTGTTTTTACTCTAATAAGAATAACACAATTCATGTGGATTCGACTCGAAGATGTATTAGCTGGTGACGTTTCGATGTAGATTCTAACATCGTTTACAAACCAACTGACATAAAACAAGAAATGTACAATTGTATTTGCTGAACAGAAACAAAACAAACATTAAGTATAAACAAATACAAAGATGTAGGGATTTGGTGGGTTTAGGCCGATCAAGATAAGTAACAATACTGGATTATTATTAGTTAGCAGGTGGTATCTATTTCTCGCTTCAGGCTAAGTTTGGGTGTTTTGATGTAGATGGCGTCCATTATAGTAGATGAAGCCGAGAAACCTGCTACACCTGCCATCAACGATGACCCCAACATATTCATAAACATCCCGTTCATCGGTAAACCAAACCAAGGAGAGGACCATCAAATATTACTTTTTCACGCGTAGCGCTCAAAAGAACTGTAATTTAAATATTGTTGGTACATGTAACGGCCAGGATTACCGTAAGTTTATTTATATCATAAACGTAACGCCCGATTTAAGCGCAATTTTTTTTTAGAAACGTTCAGCTCTAGAGGACAGTAGCTAAACTATTTCGAGGACAGGATTCTTTACAAAAACGCTTATTTATTAATAAACAAAGTAATTTGAGATTCGTACTAAATTATTGAATCATGTCACGTTGTTGTGTGGTTCAAGTACACATCATTCATTCGTATAAGTACAACTTAGTACTTCGTCTTATCTATTTTTTTTTTCAATTCATTTGAATGTAAGAGTATTTTGTGGCTTTTTCATGACATGGAACTAGATTTATCTTTGAACTCTCTACTTGTCTACATGGTGTCTTTCTGTTGTTAATTATTACACACAAATTCGGAAATAAAATTGTAAAACCTGTTTAACAATCCACATCCTGTTCAGTCATTTTGGTCCGTCATTGTGTATATGTTCAAAGCTGTCTTCCTTGCCAGAAGATCGGAATTGTATAGGCTCTTTCTATATTTACTATACTTCTCAGCAGACTACTGTTTCGATCCTTAAAAAAACGCCTATTTTAGGTAGAGAAACGCAGTTTAAAAGACAGGAAATACAGGTCCGCTATTTTGTGATTCTATTGTGAAAATTCCACCTATCTCTTTAGTGTTCATTAACGCCTGATCTGTCTGTGTAATGCATAGGTCATATTCCAATAAGGCGACCATAACTAATTTATATTAATGCATTAAATCTCTAATTTAAGGATGCCCGGCAATCCCCAATTTGACGATTTTACATCCCTCTACTCGTGCAATACATGCATTCAATCTACATGGGAGATTATATGAAATTTATTCCTCTATGGGATAATGACAGATCTGCTATAGAGGAGCTGCGAGGTGGACTCCTGTTAACCAATCAATACATTGCCTTTATTTGATAATCGCACTTTATTCTACGTCGTAAGGTAATTATATCAAATCATTCTCACATTTGTAATTTTAGCGCGCTGATAATCTTGTCATAGAAACTAGGTCGCCTTAGACAAGTCTCAAGAGCTGCCATTGTCCAAATGAAAGTAATAAAATTATGATAAATTATTCTTTGAAACCATTACGAATTAAGATTATACATTAAACCAATCGATCGTTCAGTTACACTTGTGGCCACTCATTTCAAAGTACCCAATTGTACTAAAGGGTTATAGGATTGGGGATACTCGGAGCCAAGTAGTTCTGCACTTACCAAAACGTTTATCTGACCACCATCTCTTCTACACCCTCCGTTCGCCTTGGGTTGACTTAGAGCGAGTAGTGTGCCCATAAAACGCTTTAAACGTAGACAAATCACTCCTACGACCGAGGCAGTTTCTGTAACATTATCGATGAGTTGTTTTGTTGTGGATTTTGTTTATCCAGGTAATTAATTTGACAAGCTGTCTAACCATGTTTCTCCATTCATGGAGAGAAAAGTTTTCTGTTATTCGTTCATTTGCTTTGTCCATCTGCGCAACAGATTAGTGATACTTCAGTAAAGGCTTTCGTTTGACATCTGCTTTTTTCAAACATTATCCCGCTTTATTTGTAAGGACTACGCGCAATCATTAAAACATGACCGTGAAAACCGGTTTTAAGAAATAGCGATTACGTGAAATAATGGTTTGTTGGTTTGTTTGATTGGGGTGTATAGTCGGACATAAAGTTATTTCACTCAAATGACGGCTTGCCAACCCAAGTAGTGGAGGAAACGCTTGCGCTATACAGAAGCCGCCACGATACATTACACACGGCAAGACAAACAAACAAGTCGGCTTCCTGAAGCTCCTTATAGCTCAGAGAGCACCAGGGCGCAGGAGGTTCCCACCCGCCACGAATATGAGGCAAATAAGATTTTGCAAAAAGTTGACGGACGAAAACTAAAAATGGTCTCTTCAGTTAATTGGATTGCCAGAGACACATATTACCGGTAGTTGGTAAAACACACGTTTGTGCTAAACAAGTTAACGTCAATATAGATCGTTTAAACTGATGTCAAAACCAAATAGGAGCTTCTTGTGACAATGGAGTTTCCGTAAGTTAAGACATATGAACCAATATATCCTGGTTTGTTCCAAATTCAATATATTTTGTCATAAAATATCTGCTCTCTGTGACTTTCAATTTTATGTAGCAGCGCAAGCTTAACTGCATGTATTTCTACAATGTTTGAACGACTAAAATATAAATTTCAGTATACTGTAATAAAGGTTCGGATGAAACTACTATTTAACTTTAATCAATAATTGTAAATATAACCCTGGTATTTTCTTGTCAGCCAAGACTCGCATATGACTGCTGTAGCCGACTGACCCGATCTCAGTAAAGATCACAGCTGTGTGATCAAATATCAACAGCGATTTAAGTTCAGGGCATTTCTCGCAATGTTAGCAGATAGCCTGCAAAGATTGCCTTCTTACGGTCTGTATCAGCAGGGGTTAATTTGTAGAGCAAGGCCTCCCACTCAGTCAACCATCAAGCTATCAGAGATTATCAATGTTACTACAACAAACACCAGTAGCCGGAGGGCCGTTAACCTGTCAATAATTTTCCTTGACAGCTCCAGTTAGTTCTGACAACATCCACTCGTGCATGGTGCTGACCTTCTAAGTAATTAATACTATACGACCAACTGGACTCAAGAGAGAATATGAATCAGTTTAAATGATAACCCGACCAAATTACTATCGTCCTTAGCGAATATCCCTTCATTTGTATGGCGTATTTACTGTAAAGGCAATGCTTAAGAACCCAGTTACTTGGAATTTCAATTTTAATTCATAAATTAATCAATCGCCAATGGGTCACACACATTTTGCAATCTCACGTTAATTTGAGAATAATATATATTGCTATCGGTTTAAAATCTGCAGGATAAATTGCTAATTTATTAGTGATAGAAGTCTGAATATCATAAATGTATTGCTCTCTTGAATAATGTAAAGGTAAAATAACTGGGACTGTTCACTCATTGTGATATTAAATTGCACCATGGACAAAAGTCATACCATATTAAAGATGTTCCACCATCAGCAGCTTCCTCTAATCATCTTTATACTGTTTAGATCTGGTTTTAGCTGGTCTTGTCGTCTTTTGTATAACTGGGCCCATATGACCTAGACACTTAATGTCCCGCGAATTATCAATTACATCATTTCCACTAGCAGCAGTTATGGCATCCATCTTCCTCTGTATTCGTCCTTGACAGGTACTAGTTGATAACTTTGCGCTGTATCCGTCCTTGACCGGTACTAGTGGATAACTTGGTGCTATGTCCGTCCTTTAAATGTGGTTGTGGATAGCTTGGCGCTATGTCCGTCCTTGACAGGTACTAGTGGATAACTTGGCGCTATGTCCCTCCTCGACATGTACTAGTGAATAAATTGGCAATATGTCTGTCCTTGACACGTGAATAACTTGGCGCTATGTTCGTCCTTGGCATGTACTAGTTGATAATTTGGCACTGTGTCCGTCCTTGACATGTACATGTGAATAACTTGGCGCTACGTCCGTCCTTAACAGGTACTAGTGGATAACTTGGCCTTTTGTCCGTCCTCGACATGTACTAGTGGATAACTTGGCCTTTTGTCCGTCCTTGACAGGTACTAGTGGACACATTGGCGCTATGTCCGTTCTCAACATGTACTAATGGATAACTTGGCGCTTTGCCCGTCATTGACATGTACTAGTGGATAACTTGGCGCTATGTCCGTCCTTGACAGGTACTAGTGGACACATTGGCGTTATGTCCGTTCCCGACATGTACTAGTGGATAACTTGGCGCTATGTACGTCATTGACAGGTACTAGTGGACACATTGGCGTTATGTCCGTTCCCGACATGTACTAGTGAATAACTTGGCGCTATGTCCGTCCTTGACAGGTACTAGTGGACACATTGGCGTTATGTCCGTTCCCGACATGTACTAGTGGATAACTTGGCGCTATGTACGTCATTGACAGGTACTAGTGGACACATTGGCGTTATGTCCGTTCCCGACATGTACTAGTGAATAACTTGGCGCTATGTCCGTCCTTGACAGGTACTAGTGGACACATTGGCGCTATGTCCGTTCCCGACATGTACTAGTGGATAACTTGGCGCTATGTCCGTCATTGACAGGTACTAGTGGACACATTGGCGCTATGTCCGTTCTCGACATGTACTAATGGATAACTTGGCGCTTTGTCCGTCATTGACATGTACTAGTGGATAACTTGGCGCTATGTCCGTCCTTGACAGGTACTAGTGGACACATTGGCGCTATGTCCGTTCTCGACATGTACTAATGGATAACTTGGCGCTTTGTCCG